>CAUYLG010043856.1:0-151060 GCA_963573385.1 Cacajao melanocephalus
CGCTGTCTTCCACAATGGTTGAATTAATTTACATTCCCACCAACAGTATAAAAATATTCCTGTTTTTCCACATCCTCTCCAGCATCTGTTGTCTCCTGATTTTTTTAATGATCACCATTCTAACTGGCGTGAGATGGTATCTCAATGCGGTTTTGATTTGCATTTCTCTAATGACCAGCGATGATGAGCTTTTTTTCATATGTTTGTTGGCTGCATAAATGTCTTCTTTTGAAAAGTGTCTGTTGATATCCTTCACCCACTTTTTGATGGGGTTGTTTTGTTGTTGTTATTATTTTTTTTTTTTTGTAAATTTAAGTTCTTTATAGATTCTGGATATTGTCAGATGGGTAGATTGCAAAATTTTTTTCCCATTCTGTTGGTTGCCGGTTCACTCTAATGATAGTTTCTTTTGTTGTGCAGAAGCTCTTAAGTTTAATTAGATCCCGTTTGTCTATTTTGGCTTTCGTTGCCATTGCTTTTGATGTTTTAGTCACGAGGTCCTTGCCTATGCCTATGTCCTGAATGATATTGCCTAGGTTTTCTTCAAGGATTTTTATGGTGTTAGGTCTTATGTTTAAATCTTTACTCCATCTGGAGTTAACTTTTGTATAAGGTATAAAGAAGGGACCCAGTTTCAGCTTTCTGCATATGGCTAGCCAATTTTCCCAACACTATTTATTAAAGAGGGAATCCTTTCCCCATTGCCTGTTTTTGTCAGATTTGTCAAAGATCAAATGGTTGTAGATGTGTGGCATTATTTCTGAGGCCTCTGTTCTATTCCATTGGTCTATATCTCTGTTTTGGTACCAGTACCATGCTGTTTTGATTACTGTAGCCTCAGAGTATAGTTTGAAGTCAGGTAGCGTGATGCCTCCACCTTTTTTTTTTTTTTTTTTCCCCCCTTAGGATTATCTAGGCTATGCAGGCTCTTTTTTGGTTCCACACGAAGTTTAAGGTGGTTTAAGAGTATATTTCTTTTAAAAACAAGATTCTTTTTATAGCTTATAGTACAGTTATCAAAACCAGGAAATTATCTATAGACCTTATTCCAAATGCTGCCACTTGTTCTAATGATGTCCTTCGTAGAACTGGAAATAACTGATTCAGAACCCCCATCCAGAACCACACATTACGTTTCCTTTTCATGTCTCTTTAGCTTTCTTTAAGTTTGGAAATGTTACCAAGTATTGCTTTCTTTTTCACAATCCTGACAGTTTTGAAAAGTACTGGCTAGGCTGGGTGTGGTGGCTCACGCCTGTAATCCCAGCACTTTGGGAGGCCTAGGCAGGTGGATCATAAGGTCAGGTGTTCGAGACCAGCCTGACCAACATGGTGAAACCCTGTCTTTACTAAAAATATAAAAATTAGCCAGGCATGGTGGCGTCCGCCTGTAATCCCAGCTACTCAGGAGGCTGTGGCCGGAGAATAGCTTGAACCCAGGAGGCAGAGGTTGCAGTGAGCCGAGATCATGCCACTGCACTCTAAGCTGGGTGACAGAGTGAGACTCCATCGCAAAAAAAATAAATAAATAAAAATAAATAAATAAATAAATAAAAGTACTGGCCAGTTGCTTTGTAGATGTTCCCCAATTGGGTTTGTGGGATGATTCGTCCTGATTGGATGGGTTAGGATTATCTTGTAGAATACCAAAGATTTGTCCCATTGCTGGTGATGATGTTATCTTTGATCATTTGGTTAAAGTAGTTTCAGCCAGGTTTTCTCCACTACGTTATGATTTGTCCCTTCGTAATTAAGAAATATGTTGGAAGATACTTCAAGACTCTGAAAATATCCTGTGTCTGGACTCATTTTTCTACTTTTAGCTTCCACTGAAGATCCTTGCCTGAATTGTTCATTACTGTGCTGGTGGCCAACTGATGATTGTGTCATTCCATCATTCCTCCAACATGACATTAGTGGCTACTGTGCCCTGGGAAGGGCTTTTCTCCACATTCCATCTCCTCATCTCTATTTATTTTCTTATTTTTTTTAATCAGTGTGAGGTCAGTGGTTATTTTATTTAATGAGTTACAAACCATTTTTATCATTATTTATTTTGTTGTGGAAATTGTCCCCGATTTGACCAGTGGGAACCCCTTCAAGATAGATTGTATCCTTTTGATGTTCCCTTATTATTTTTTTTAGTACCCTCAAGTTATTCTTTCTTAAGCTTTTTCCAAGAAGATACTTCAGATGCATCTTGTACTTTCTCAGTGCCAGCCTAGAATCAGCCATTTCTCCAGGGAACCCCAGTTCTCTGCAGTGGGTGATGGTATTTAGAAGCCAAGACCTGGGTGCCAGGTGTGCTCATTGCTACAGGGTCTCGTTACCTCTACGACAGAGTTTCCCAACCTCGGCACATCTTGGGTTGAATAATTCTTTGTTGTGGGAGGCCGTTCTGTGCCTTATGGCATGTTCAGCAGCATCCCTGACCTCTACCCACTAGAGGCCAGGAGCACCCCTTACCCAGAAATGACAACTAAAAATGCCTCCAGACATTGCCAGGTGTCCTGCAGGGATAGAGATGGGGACAGGGGAAAAATTGCTCGATTGAGAACCAGGCCCTCTTAGCAGGCAGTACGTACGTGTGTGTGTGTGTGTGTGTGTGTGTTTGTGTGTGTATGTGTGTACTTTTTTTAGACCAATGTCTTTCTCTGTCACCTAAGCTGGAGTTCATGGCTGCTGCAGTCAGTCCTCCCACCTCAGCCTCCTGAGTAGCTGGGACCACAAGCTTTTTTGTTGTTGTTTGTTTGTTTGTTTTGGTAGAGATGGAGTATCCCTATGTTGCCCAGGCTGGTCTTTAACTGCTGGGTTCAAGCTGTCCTCTCACTTCAGCCACCCAAAGTACAGAGATTACAGGCATAAGCCACTGTGCCCAACATATATATTTTAAAATATGCACACAGATGCATATACCTCTATCACGATTTCTGTTCACACTGATACTTCCAGTTCCTGTCCAGGGTTATATTACAGCGTTCATTCTTTCCTTCCCCTCTTTTTATGTTTATAGCTGTCATCTCAGGCAGTGAGAAACTGCCTCCTGTTATCCAGGGCTGGCAGATAGGCGACGGAGTTCCCACAACAGCCCCATCTACAGCAGGATGGCATCATGGGAAAGAGCAGAGACTCAGAAACCAGGCAGAGCTGGGTCCAAATCCCAGCTCAACGCTGATCAGTCTCATGGCCTTGGCCAGGTTACCTAACCTGCCTGATTTCCTCATCTGTAAAATGGGAAAATTATCTGTAGGCACTATTGTGGAATTACTGGTTATGGAAAGATAATAGGTGTCTTTGTGATTGAGAATTGGAGTCCATTACTCTGCCCTGTTAGTGTGCAGCGTTCTGCTGGAATTTTCCAGAAGAAAAGAGAAGATGGACTATGAGAGGGATAGTTTTTCTCAAATTTGATAAGTCCCTTATTTTCCCTCTTCCTTGACTAATAGCTCAGCCCGTTAATCCCAGCAGACACCCTGACCCACATGTGGCATCGAAGGGGGTTCTGTCTGCGCTAGGCGGTAGCCTCTCTTGCTTTCCTGCCAACACTGGCCACCCCAGCCCAGGCCTGTGTTGTCCAGACCACCACCTGTAATCAGTCTGTTCACCATGTCCCACTGTCACTGTCCCGCTGGTAGCCACAGGTGACTTCTTGAAATTTCTAGGCAGGAGTTTTCTTTAGCGGGATGACCTGCCTTCTGCATGTCCTATTCCTCAAAATTATCTTTGTTTCTTCTCCCTCCTTCCTCCAACCTCTCTCTCTCTCTCTCTCTCTCTCTCTCTCTCTCTCTCTCCCCCCCCCTTCCCTTTCTCCTTCCCTTTCTCTCTGTCTCTCTTTCTTTCTCTCCTTTTTCCTTTTCCCAAAAATGTTTAGGCTTGGCCATTTTTTCAAGGCATCCCAAGGGCTTCATGTTGCCACCAACTGCCTCTGCTGGGAAAAAGAGGACTGCTTTCGTATTGACACGTGGCCCCCCCAGGGCTCTCAGACTCAGCGTGAGAGCTGGGTCTTGAACTCTTGTATCTCTGCACTCTTAGTGGCTCCAGAATTCCTCCAATGGTGTGGGGCATCTGGGGGTACCTGCCAGGGAGCTCCATTTGCCCAGTAAGCACATGCTTTTATGTGGATTTGGGGTGGCTGGGGAGGGGCTAACAGGAGTCCCAAGGGGTAAGGTGCCCCAAGCCGCTCCTTGGAGCCACCCCTGGGCTCAGCACGGGCTCTGCTTCCCATAACTCAGTCCTTTCCCTCCCCCTGCACCGTCAGCTCTCACTCCAGGGCCTTCTCCGGTTCTTTTCAGTACTGAGCAGGCTGTGCCGGTCTTTCGCCTTGAGATTCCTTTTACTATTAGCCTAGAGCTCCTTTCAAATAAAATATGCTGGTTCTTTACCTTGGAGGAGGAAGAGTTGGCTAGAACACAGAATTCTGGTGATTTAGGATCATGCTCTAAGGTTTACAGAGCCTTGAACTCCCACGGAGGTGGCCAGGCCATTCCATCTACTTCACACAGGGTATCAGTGACTTGCTCAAGGTCACTGGGCCCTACAGGCCAGGTTTGGGACAACTCTCAATGGCCAGTTGAGACAGAGAGAACCATGTCCTCCTTAAGACACCTGGTGTTTGTTCTGTGCGAGAGGAAGGGGTTCTCTTTCTTTTCACCCCAAGCCATGAGGCCCCAGCACCTGTCTTCCCTGCATACCTGCCCTTCACTGTCTCCTCGTCCCAGCTCCCCTTAGAGGGCAGAGCACACGAGCTGACAGATCCGAGACAGAACTCGCCGAGAACAGGGGCCACCGGGACTCTGTGACCGGCCCGTGAGGGCCTGGAGGATCTGGGAACAGGACAGAAGCTCCATTATGAGAGGGCCCAGCTGCACCAAGGGTCCAGCAGCACAGTCAGTGACCATCAGTGACATTCAGGGTGTGTGTATATTGCGGAGGGGGGAGCGGGGGGGCATGTGGGTCGTCTCTGCAGGAAGGCTTTGCTTCCACCCCACAGAAGAACTGGGCCTCCAAAAGAGACAGTACCAGGCCTCAGTTCTTTCCAAGAATTGGTGTTACAAGGAAGCCATGGGTGGTTTTTAGAAGGAAAGGTTTTATCCAGCCTGTGGAAGAGACCCCTCTGAAGTCAGGGAGCCAGGACAGTTCATACCCACCCTCCAAACTGATAGAGAAGGCAGCGTTTTGCCTTCCCGTCCTGGCCATAGTTTCGTCTTCCATGCAGTGGGCCCCTGAGCGAAGGAGGAAGGCTGCCAGACCAGGGTTTTTATTAACATAAGCTGTCACTTTAAAGAAAGACACGCCAGGCTCTGGATGCAAAAGGGAGGTAACCGGTGGCCAGAGGAAGACACTTTGGTGTAGATGTCCCTGCCGTTTTTCTAATTCACTTGTTTCCTCCCCCAAAAGTAGAGAAGTCAGCCATTCCCACTTGAGTCCTGGTAAAAACTGTTCTCACTCTTCCAACTCCCCAGGCATGGGCCTCCTCTGGCTACGGGAACTTAGATGATTTTTTGGAGGTAGAGACGGCAAGCTACATGACACTTGTCCTCCTTCCTCCCTTCCCACGACAGATCGTTAAATTATTCCAGGGGAGCCAGAGCTCCGAGGCAAATTACCACAACAGCCGTATCATGGCAACTGTACCTGTCTGTGGTTCTGCAGCTGCAGCTACTGAGAAACTTGCTCGAGAAAAGTCATTATCGGGGCTGAGTGGGAAATCCAAGACAGCGCGTGTTCCAGATCTCCCTCTTGCCTCCTCGTACCCATTAGAGCAGCTCCCCAGTTGAGGCAAGCCTTGCATGTGTAAGGAAGCGAATCGGGAAGATGATGGTGTTCAGGATGTGATGTGGGTACGAAGTTCACAGCCCGAAGCTCACTGGCGTTTGCAGACTAAGGGACATTTGATGACAGCAGCGTTTTCAAGAAGCGCGCAAGGCAAAGAGAGCCTCTTTCTCACTACCTGCCTGATGTTTGCCGTCACTTACTCATTTCTTGAATTATTGAGCACATGATAGGGCCATGGGGCATGTGTTGTTGGCCAAGACCAGTAAGGCCCTGCAGTCACCAAGCTGATGTACGGGTGGGAAATGGGACAGTAAATCAGGGGGCGTCAGAAGTGGTCCCACAGTGCAGGCTTGTTATGGGAGGTTGGGGTTGAGGGAGCCTGGGAGTGTAGTTTGTTGGGCAGGGAAGGGTTCCCTGGAAAGGTGTCTTTGACCTGAAGCTTGCAGACCAAGGCAGGGGGAGCGTCAGGTGCCCCAGCCCTGAGTAAGTAGGGCTCTAGCCTGGAGTCTCACCATTAGCAGCTGTGACATCACCCTGCTTCCGCTGAGACTCTGAAGCCACTTAAAAGATGACCCTCATGCAGAAAAATGTTTACAGCAAGGCTCACGGAATGAGAGCTGTCGTACCTGTCAGGATCTCGGCTAGAAACTGGGCTTCCTAGAAACAGAATCCATGTCGCTGTGTTCAGTACTTACTGGATGGCTCTTTACAGATGTGGGCAAGATCGTGAAACCCATGAGGAACCAGTGAGGGGTAGGGGATGCACCCAGCGTACCCAGAGACCAACCACAGCAAACAGAATCTGTCACCTCAGGGGCTATCAGATAGAGCAAGTAAAAAGACAGGACTCTCTGTTTAATTTGAAGTTTAGATAAAGTGTTCTAATTAAGTGGGTTTTGTTTTTTTGGTTTTCTTTTTTTTTTTTTTTTTTTGGTATAAGTATGTCCCTAACAGTATTTGGATGTACATGCAATACCTATTTGTTCTTTTTCTGGAATTTATACTTAAGTGGGCCTTCTTCATTTTATCTGGTGGCCCTCATCACACCCCTGGGACCAGAGTGACAGGCTTGGGACAGACAATGAGTCAGAACCACCACCGAGCACAGAAGATGGGCTGCCTGGGGAGCTGTCATTGTGGAGGGCAGAGCTGCTGCTAGAGAAGGGGCTTCTAAGCAGGGGGCACCAGGAAGAATGCCTCAGCTCCTCTCTGCTCACCCTCCTGCCTGTCCACCAGGACTCACAGTCCTGCCCTCCGTCAGGCATCTGGGCAAGGGCAAATGGAGCCGTGTACAAGCTTGGGTGGAGGAGGACGATATTTGTGCCAGGAGGATTAGGCTAAGGAGGGTTCCTGCAATGGAATGCTGGATGTAGTCCGAGCTCCCTGGCAGCCTAGGGAGTAAGGGAAGCAAGTGATTCTCCTAGGCATCATGGATACGGGGATCAAGGCAGAACAGTGTTTCCTATGTACTAAACTCTCAGGAGGAAGGAATGGGCGAGCCATCATCCAGCCATGGTGGAAGGGGCTAGTGTTGTTCTTTTTTTAAAAAAAGAAAACTCCATATACATAAAATGTATGTATGATCACTTTTACAGAAAAGAGTATGGAAAAATGCTAAATGTCTATCTTAATTTGTTCTCTCCAAACCAGAAGACTTAGATACAGATGACCTCAGGATGCTGGGAAAGGACAGGGAAGGGACAGCTCCATACATAGTGTGTCATGCCAGCCACTGCAGTGAACGTAACATGCAAGAAATGTACAGATGTGGTCCAGAAGTGCCCACCACTTTCCTGTGCCCTTGTGGACCCCGCGGAGGACTGCCCCAGGCTTTCACTCTCCTTCCCCATGAATTGAGCAAACTCCCAGGACAGGGTGGGTGGCCAGGAGGGGCAGAACGCTGGCAGGGACGGGGAAGCCAGGCGCTCACGGAACCGTCCACCGCAGCGGCAGCCACACTGCAGGACGGTGGGGATGGGACACGCATTCTAGTTCTGAGTCCTGCCTCCCACAGGCAGCCCTGCAGTCACTCCAGAGCTAATTCTCTGTGTGCCACTCACTCGTGTGTGCACACACAACAGACACACACATAGACACATACATACGTCTCCTTCCCCAACTTCACCCTTTTTTTTCTCCCGTTCTTTGGCACCTGGCTTTTTCCTCTTTTCACTCAGTGGCATGTCTTGGCTATGGTCCTGTTTAGGGAACAGTTTTCTAATGTTCCTCCACATAGGTGACCTTGGGCTGCTCTCCTGCCATCCCTGTGCTATTGGGAAGTTTGCTGAGTAAGAGTGTGTGTGTGTGTGTGTGTGTGTGTGTGTGTGTGTGGCGGGGAGAAAAGGTGCACCCTCTTCCTTCTGGGCCCCTGTCTCGCCACTCTCAGGGCAGGGTGGTAAGGTAGCTCATCCCTTCTCCCAGTCACTTGCAGAAAAGAGCTGGCTTGGAGACTGTGATGGCCAATGCCAGGTTCAGCTGTCTGCAGTGGCAGGCTTTCTGGAAACTTATCTGTTATTAAGGCCCCCTCAGGTAAATGACACATTGGAGGCAGAGGTGGAGAGGTCTAATGAGGCTTTGTGCTAACCTCCCTAATTACCAATTGACTTGATCTTCTCACGGCTCCTCGTAAGTGCCCCCTGTAAGTGCCTGATTAAGGAAAACAAATAACTCGGGGAGTGAGGAGGTCAAGACACCTGGTGTTCAGGGTGACGTGATGAGGACATAGTGGCAGAGTGGGGCCCTGAGCTGGGAATACAGTGGTGGTGTGATGCTCGGGATGGAGTGGGGTTTGGATGGGGAGGAGATATGTTGAGAACAAGGGTCATCGAAGTTTCTATAGAGGGCTAGAGAGTAAATATCCTAGCTTCATAGGCCGTGCCGTTTCTGTCTCAGATCCTCACCTCTGCCGTAGACGAGACATAAGGGAATAAGCGTAGCTGAGTTCTAGTAAAATTGTATTTACCCAAAATATTTAGTAGGCCGGATTTGGTCAGTAGGCCATGGTCTATTGAGCCCTGGTTTAAAAGAACCCGTCATTTTTTTCCTTCTTTTTCCTCGGTGTCATTTTAAATGGGAATTGCTGTCCCAGTGCTGAGGGATACTGGAGAGCAGGAGCTGGGCCTTACTCACCCATGCGTTCTGAACATAGCAGGTGGTTTGGAGCTGAGTGGAGAACAAAGCCCACCGTGGATTCTGAAGACCAGCCCACACGAGCTCTCATTCTGGGGCTGCAGTTCTTGGAGCTTCTATCACTTTGCATTTCTCCTGCCTTTGTTGCTGCCTGCTCATAGCAGTTCTGATCCTCCCTTCAGCGCTTCCTTTCTGAGGCCTGTTTTAGTCAGGATGGACTAGATGTGTTGCAGTAACAACTTAGCCTCAAACCTTAGCGGTTTACCCTAGCTACAGTGTATGGTCACGTTCAGGAGGCTTGGCTCCACATCGTCATTCAGGCCCCCAGGTTTCACCACGGCCGGAAAGGAGAGAGCTGCAACACCACACTCAGGCCTCTGCTCACACCTCACAGGCCAGATCTGGCCACAGGGCTCCCCCTAACTCCACCTCCCCGCAGGGACTGGGAAGGGTGGGGGTGGCCATAGATACTTGGGAAGCAGGTAATGGTTCTTCTGCGTTAACTGGCCCCACCCCTAATGTACTGTCAATAAAAGTTCCTGGGACAGCACACTTCCGACCTGTGGGTCTTTGTGGCTCATGGTCACCAAAATGTCACTGGTACATCAGAAGAGGGCCCCTCCCTGATGGACACCTTGTTTCAACTAAAATCACCTCCAGACCCTAGAGAAGCTTCTCTGTCTTGAGTTAAGGAGAGTGAGACAGGCCCAGCATCCTTGCAGCTGCAGGGGCAGCCCGCTAGGGTCATGAGGCTTTGGTCTGTGGGCTCCAAGTGCCGTCTCTGGGGCTTGACATTTTGCACATAGGCAGGGGCAAGTACCTTTCCTTTCCTCATCTGTAAAGTGGGATTCCAGTCCTGGCCCTCCACTGGCTCCAAGGACCAGGAGAGGACACAGGTGTCAGAGTACTTTGGAGGAAAGGTTATTCTTAAACTGCCCTACACGTAATCCCGAAGTCCCTCCTTGTCATTCATTCATTTATTTATCCATCTTCTAAAAAAAATTTTATTATTATTATTATTATTATTACTGGAGACAGGGTCTCACTGTCACCTAGGCTGTAGTGCAGTGGCATGATCTCAGCTCACTGTGGCTTTGACCTGGGCTCAAGCACTCCTCCACCTCAGCCCCCCAGGTATCTGGGAACACAGGCACACACCACCACACCTAGTGGTGGTTAAAAAAAAAATAACAATTTTTGTATTTTTGGTACAGACGGGATTTCACCATGTTGCCCAGGCTGGTCTTGAACTCCTGAGCTCATACGATCTGCCCGCCTCATCCTACCTGAGCCACCACGCCCAGCGCCATTTTACTTCTTCTTGAATACTCACTTTGGGCCCAGCTCTGTGTTCATTGCCATGGATTTTTTATCTCTTTTAAGCCTAACACAACTCTGTTGAGTGTGGAAACCATTGTCCCCATTTACCAGATGGGCAAGCTGAGGCCGAGTGGAGGAGAGAGGCTCATAAGCACTGAAGGCAGCTGGACTCCCAGGCTCACGCTCGTCACCCTCTCCTCCCAGCTATGCCTCTAGACCTCCCTTCTCCCCTGTGTGGATGGGGACTGCTCCCAGCATGGGTTGCAGACTCTGTCCTACAGTTGGAGGAGCTGCAGGAGCAGGAGTTCCTATATCCCCACCCCGGGTATGGGAAACACAGCATCTGATCCTGACAGAATTTCTGTTTAATGGGGGCTTGAATCCATCCAGAGAATCCGAGTCTAGTTTTAATTACCTCCCACCTTGCCCTGAGGGCATGAAAACCTTTGATTATTTTTCCTCTAACAATAATTCCCCACCCCACACCCACCCTAAGGCACACGTCACCACAGGCCTGCTGGAATCGTCACTGTGCCTCAGGAAAAGCTGTGGCCACACTTCCCCATCTTCCAAATGGAACGGAGGAGGAAGAGGTGAGGACGGGGGAGGTGCAGTGGAGATTCACACAAACGACCCCTCTCCTGTGCGTGCATAGAGGGAGCCAGGAGATGGAGCACGTCCTGGGCTTTGCGCGTCGCCAGAGACACAATCATTGACTTTTGCCTCCGCACAGAACTTTGCAAATGATGCTCTTTAACGCGCTTGGGAGATAAACGGGCTGTTGCAAGGTACCTTGTGACCAGTGATTTTTCATTGCTTTCTCTTTACTTCTGCCTGAGGCCCCTTGGTTTTGCTACACCCCAAATCCTATCTGGTCCTAATCTGGTTGCTTATCAAGAAAAGCACCTCCCACCTACATACACCAAGAGGTCCAAGGGCAGTCCCCACTCGGACTGTCGCATCTGCGTGCTCTGACTCACATGGTCTGCCTTTTCCTGTCGCCACCAGGACCCAGCCCTCCAGAGTCCCTTCCTCTGGGTCCTGGACTCCAGGCCACGTGTGGACCTGATGAGACCCCTTGGACTCTCAGCTTCTGACTGACCATCCAATTCTAAACTTTTGTAATTGAATCGAGTTCTTTGTTGGTTTATTTGGCCCCAAACAAATGGTCCACCTCGCGGATTCATTTCAGCCCTTCCCTGCATCTGAAAACTCACCGGTCATCCTGAGCTCCAGTTGTTATATTGTTATTTTCTTTCCCAGACTTTTAAAAATAATATTTGTCCCAGCAGGGTGAGTTGTTCTCCTCCCCATAAGCGCTGGCAGGCTCTGCGGCATCAATCACTGGCTCCCGTGCTCCCTGTCCCCTGACACGTCCCTGGGAGGCCTCCAACGCTTTCTGTCGAAAGGTCCGCACCGTGGCTTTGCCGCCTGATCTTCTGCAGAGGCGTCTTGGCTGTCGCCTCCCGGTTGACAGTAGGCCTGGCTTTCTTGAGAAGCTCAGATGTTGAAGCTACTCAGTTACCTGAAACACACCCCCAATCTGTGCCCCACTGGTCTGGAAAAGTTGTCCCCTCATGGCTGTGACCTCTTGGTCTGAGACTTCCCAGGAAGACGCGGTGACCACGCCCTCTCCCTCTTTCCGACTGTGAGTAGGGCCATTTGGATGCTTGGGCCTTTAGCCAAGGGGATGGGGAGCGTCTGAACTGGGCTTCCTGATGTCATGGGAGTTCTGGAGTACTCCTCGTGGCAGCTGTCAGAAACCTCTAGAATGCAAGCTCTTCAGAAGCTACCCTCCCTATCCATCATCATCTCCTCAGCCTCTTTTGCCACTTCTGCCATCACTTCTCAGTGGCTGGCAGGCTCCAGCTAGAACAGAAGGACTGAGGTAAAGGGCTGAATTGGTTACTATGCCAGGAGTGGGGCACAGTGTGACAAAGCAAAATCCACGGTCAGACAGACACAGACGCAAGTCCCGTGACCTCAGATAAGACCTCCCCTCAAGGTCTCACATGTGTCCCGGGAGGGCTGCCGCCCAGTGGATCCGCTTTGGGCCTGAAGGAAGCAGTGTGTGTAAGAGCATTCAGATGGCACTGCAGGCACTCAGCAAGCACCGCGTCCTCCCACTCCCCGTTTCCTGTTTCAGGCCTTAAGAGCCTGATTGTGAGAGGGGCCGGAAATCAGAAAAGCCAGGAAAAGGCAAGCATCCGTTAATAACTCCATCCATCAGCACTCCACAGACACTTTTTACTGGGCACCTACTGCATGCCAGGCACCGTTGGAACTCTTCTGGGTGCTGGCCATTCAGTAGTCCAGCAAGGAAGGCCAACCGTAAACAAATAGAGGGGGGAAAATGCACGGTAGAATGGAAAGTCCCTTAACATCGACAAATGAAGCAGAGTGACAGCAAATGCTAGTCTTGTGCAGACAGGCGGGCTGGGTCGGAATGCCTTCAAGGTGGCATCCTCCACCATGATGCTGTTCTCTATCACCATTTAGCAGGGTGATGACTGGACTTATAGGTTCCTCTGTGGGTCTCTGTGCTAAGCAGGTCTCCAGGGTGATGGTGAGATGCCTGGCTCTTGGCTCTCCGGGGCCCAGCACTCCCCACTCGGTGCAGACACACGTAACTCAGCTCGTCACCCGCACAAAGCATCTCATTTCTCCCATCACTGAAGAATGAGGGGTTTCCCCAGTAAGTGGCTTTGCCGCTTTATGCCTTTAAGTATCAGCCCTCTGAAAATGTTGACCATCCAGTGGAAACCTTCCTAAAATACACAGTGCCATTTCTAACCAGTGCCAGGAATCCTGAGCCCAGGCCACAGTGAGGGTACACGGGTCAGATCTGCTGAGGTGTGTCTGCTGTTTGCCCCTGTCCTAAATAGCCCGGGCTGCTGTGCTTTGCCCATGGTTTTGATATGTATTGATACTTTTTGTATAATCAAGGAGTCAACAAACTAAAGCTCACATCCCCCCTCCGTCTGTTTTTATAAATCAAGTTTCATTGGCGCCTAAACACACTGATTCATTTACATATCATCAGGGGCTGCTCTCATGCTACAGGGGCAGAGTGGAGGAGTCAAAAAGCTAAAATTATTGAGTTTCTGACCCTTTATGGAAGAAGTGTGTTATCCCTGGTCTAATCCGTGGCTGCCCATTGTCACTTCTCGAAGCCTTTTAGGAACCTGCCACTATTAATCCCAGTGCCCTTCTCAACTCCTCTGGGATGAGAGATTAAATAAACAAGTTTGTTTGTAAAGTAAAAGTAAATAGGCTTTCAGTGGGCCACAGGGCAGGGCCGAGGGCTTTCCCATAGGTGGCAGGCAGAAGCTTAGTATGTGGGTTTCAGGCGTCATTTTGTTTGCCAGGGGCTCTTTCCTTTATTTTGGCTTCTCTGGAGTCTTGATCAGTGGGTGACAACATCTCCTTGTGCAGGCTGTAGTAGTCAGGTGGCCTTAGCAGGATGTGATTGCTTTGCTTTAAGCTCTTTATTCCCTGAGTCTCTGTGCTGTCCCCTACGTGGTGTCATTGGCTCACATTCCATCTGTGCCCCACAAGAGGAATCTGGTTCCCTGAACCATATGCAGGGGGCTCCCCCAGCCACTGGAGGGCCCCTGTCTTAGAGATGCCCTTGGGAAACCATGTAGATGTGTCTGGATGCTGAGGTGTCACCTTGCGCTTCTCAGAGAGGTCAGCAACCCGATAGTCACAAACTCCTATGTCGTGAATCTCAAATCTCCCTAGGATGTTTTCCTCTTGGCCAGTAAGCCGAAGCCGGTGTTGGTGACTATGGGCTGCTGCTTGGCACTGTTAGTGTGGAGACGATAAATGGAGAGTCTTCTAGTTTCGTAGGGACTGGAACTTTCTACCTACCCACCTGTGCCCCTTGATCCGTACAAAACCCTACAAGCTCAGTGGAAGTCCTCCCTGTATTTGTAAGATCTTGTTGCTCTACTTTTCCATTGATCGCCCCCATATTCTCCTCACCTGCCCTCCTCATTCCCTAGGTAGGAGGATCCAGGTCATTGGAAGATTCTGGCCTTAGCTCGAGGAGTTAAAACAGGCTAGGAGAGCAGTACAGCGCAGGGCTGGCGCAAGGCAGCCCGAGGCCATCTGGACTCATGCTCTGCAGACCACATTAGGGTTCTGAGCATTGAAATGGATCCGAACCAAATGATAGGGCCCTTTCGGTGTGTTTAGGAGACGGGGCAGGGGAAGGAGTGGGCACAGAGAGGAGAGAGCAGGTGCTGCGAAGTTGAGCAGCCACCCTGAATCCGGCCTATTCAGGAGGCGTGGCCATCAGTGAGCAGCAAGTGGCAGAAGTGGGTGTGACAGGTAACACAGTGTGTCTCCCTGCTCGCCACCGCCTGCTCACTCTGAAACAGTAGGTCCAGCTCTCGGCTCTGTTTTACAAGGGAGCTCACCCCGTCTTCTCCTCCTGCCTTGTCGCTAGCTTGGTTTCCACCCTCAGCCGTCCGGGATCCTGGAACTGCATCTTCGCAGCAACCCCAGGGTAGTTAAACCTAGTACCAGAGGCTTCTGGATTTGGTGTTGACATGGAGCAGCCCTGGGGCCCAGGAGTTCACCCCTTAGCGGCTTTTCTTAGAGCAGCAGAAATGGGCAGAGCAAAGGGTGCCGAGTTATGCACAGTGTTCACCACAGCTGGTGACTTCCGGGATTCTCCATCTCCTCTTGGAGTTTCTGAAGTTACCGTGGAGATATCAGGCCTGATGGAGATAACAGCAAAAAGCAAGCTATGTGGCTGATTAATTCTTGAACCAGTTTTAAGCTAACAAGCAAGCAGCTGGGTTTTTTTTTTTCTCTCTCTCTCTTTAATTTTTGTCCTTCCTCTTTTCAAACATTTCTTGTACTGAGGATAACAACACCAAAGGGTGTTAAATTGGTTCTGAATGTCCACCTCTGGCTGGCCACATTCTAGTAACGATTTCATTAGCCTGAATTATCCACTTTATTTTCTTGTAATGGGATTAGCTGTACTTGAGGCAGCTGAAGACCAGAGGGGGAGAAAGTGTGGGAGAACGTCCACTGTGTGTTTCATTAACTCACTCAGGCAGAGGGGTGGAACTGACCAGAATGCGGTACCCCAGGCCGGAAATTGTGCCTCCATCCTCTTCTGAGAGGAGGAGCACGCACAGCTGTCCCAAGGGCTCGCTCCACCCAAGGGATGGCAGAGGGGCCGATGCCTCCTTGGGGACATTTTCTTCTGATTCTGTTGTAAAGCTAGTAAGACACGTGGATAAGAGGGAGATCTGCTGCTTTTTCAGAGCTCCACAAGTCACAGAATCACATCTGGCCTCTTTGCCATCTCCGCTTTTTGCTGGGAACTCCTGACGTTCACTAGGAGGGATCTGACTTGCTTCGCAAGCTCCTCACTTTGACCCAAAACACCATAAGGGCTTAGGGAGGGGTCACCTGCTTGGCACCAATATAGAGCCTTCTCATGGACAAAAGCGACAAAGGAATTACTCACAACGCTGCCATTTATTCAGTTCCTGATATAAGCCAGGAACCATGGATTCCACAACATTGTGTTAGGCGGTGGGGGTTGGTTATTCCCATCTTATGGGTGGCAAAACAGCCTCAGAAAGGTGGTGGCAGTGCAGGGCTGAGATCTGAAGCAAAGTCTGGCTTCACTCTTAGGTTCTTTTGGTGATGCTGCGACTCAGCCCCTCACTGTCAGAGGTAGGCTTTCTCTGCAGAAGCTCCCTGCTGTATATAGTCCCTGGCGAATTAGAAGTGTCACCAGAATGCTAGTTAAAGACAAAGGCCTTGTGCCTTGATGTATATTCTCAGCCCTCCTGAAATAACTGCCTTCTCCTCTCCCACATTGTACCTCCCGACTGTGTTCAATGGAATAGCAGTGTCCTGAGAGATGCTAATAGCTTTTCTTGTTTGGGAGTTTGAGAAATGCTATGTCTCTTCCCTCCCTTTCCCAGATAAATCCTCCATGCACCTCACAGCTTAAAGGCACTGACAAGGTCTGCAGCAGAGAAACTTGCTGAACTCTGTTTAAAAAGATGTCTCCCAAACTTACCAAATCCCAGAAGCCTTTACACACAGAATACCTATGAATATCTTTCAGGACAGGTTCAAGAAACACTGTTTTTAAACGTTATCTCTGATTTTTAAAACTCTGTTTTTATGAAATTCTCTGCCTGAGGACTCTGTTCAGGTTCAGCAGACAGTGTTCCCCCTTCGATTGCTTCTAAACGCCATGCACAGATCTACCCTGTCTACTGTGAGGCAACAGGTGAGGTGAGCCTAGGCTTTGGGGTTTCGTCAGGCCTCAGTGTGAGAACTGGCTCACCATTTAATAGCTTTGTACCTTTTGGTAAATCCGTTAAGCAGCCTGAGCCTCATTTTTCCTGTGTGTAAAATGGGCACACAGCTGCCTCACAGGACCACTGAGGACATAGGAGAATAATACACGGACTATTCTTAGCACATTGCCAGGCCTGTTGCATGCTCTGAAATGAAGGGGGTGACTACAGAAAGTGCTTGTGGTGGAGCAGGAGGGAAAATATTACCGTGTCCATTCTACTTAAGTTTTCTTTCGTCCTTCTGAATTTCCTAATATGTATTTATTTAGTTTTTCTGAGATGGAGTCTCACTCTGTCGACTAGGCTGGAGGGCAGTGGTACAGTCTCGGTTCACTGCAACCTCCGTCTCCTAGGTTCAAGCAATTCTCCTGCCTCAGCCTCCCCAGTAGCTGGGATTACAGGTGTGCGCCACCATGACTAGCTAATTTTTGTTTTGTATTTTTAGTAGAAACGGGACTTCACCATGTTGGTCAGGGTATTCTAGTACTTCTAACCCCAGGTGATACCCACCTTGGTCTCCCAAAGTGCTGAGATTACAGGCTTGAGCCCCTGTGCCAGGCCTTAAATTTTCTAATTTTTAAATATTTAAAGATCTGCATAGACAATGAAATAGCAGTACATGCACATATCATTTATCAGTTTTAAAATGTACATATGATGGGGATGCATGCTGAAAACTCTTTGATGAGAGTGTGCACCAACCCTGGGTTGAAGGGGATTGAAAACCACCGGCTTAAAATCATTGCCCCATGGAGGCCAGAGCACATCAGGCCCACAATTCTTTCCCAGCTCAGAGCTTGGTGTCTGCACACAGGAGATGCTTGGGAAATATTTGCCTGGTGATTGCAGGATCCATAGTATCTGAATGATGAGTCCCATGAAAATTCCTGCCAACCTTCAAACTTTGGTTAGAGTGCTAGCGATCGGTGAGGGGTGATTCATTTATTGCAAGTGCAGCCACAAATGTGTTCACATCTGAGGTAGATGCTGTGCAGCAAATTGCGGTGGCAAGACCCTCTCTGTCCCCAAGAATCCTTCATAGACTACAGGATGTAAACACAACTGAGAGGGCTGGTAGGCTGCAGGGGCCAAAGGAGAGGTCAGAAAGGCCCTGCTATTTGTCCTAAGACCTGACCCCAGGTCATAAGGAGGTAAGAGGATTCCTCATTTTGGGAAGTAGACCAGCCTTTCTGATCTCTTGAAATAAAAAAAAATCAGAATGGAGCTCAAATGGAGGTGGCCCACAGGCTGCCTCTGTTGTTTTTGGCAACACGGTGTCTTGACCTTGTTACCAATATTTAAAAATCTCACTTCTTCAAAGAATCTGGATCACTGGCATCTTTGGAAGAAGGGGAAGATCTGCTAGTCCTGCACCCAGATGTCCACCTGGCCATCTAGATTGGGGCTGAGTGGCCCCTGCCCCTTCCCATGGGGCAGTGGGTCTCAACCCTGAGCAGGCTCACACTCACCCGGAGGGCTTGGTGCAGCCCGAGAGCTTCTGATCCAGAAAGACAAGAGCGGGGCAGACTTTGCATTTCTGACAAGCTCCCAGGTGATGCTGATGCTACCAGTCCAGGGATCAGTCCAGGCTGGAAATGATTTTACCAGGTTCACCCAGCTGGTGAAGTGCAGAGCCAGGCCATGAGCCTACTTCTTCCAATGCCAAAAACCCCCCATCCAGAGCCTCTCAGGAGAGTCTGTGGATTCCATGTGAAACGCAGGCCCCGACTCTGATTCAGAAATACCATTTAAGTGCTCATCTCTGGGACTTCTCATCTAGAAAACGAGAGGGTCACAGTTGCCTGGAAAGGACCCCAGTGAAAGTCTATTGAGAAAAGCTAAACGCCATCCTCCACACCTCTCTTTTCACTTTCTTGGAAACTAGGCCATTTTTCAGCCTCCGGGAGGCAGAAATGAAAGGGAATATCATGTTGATGGTGATAAGGTAACCTTTCTATGCCTGGCTCTCACCGTGATGAGCAGTGAATAACTGGAGAAGTTCAGTCTAAAAAGCACTCTCTAAGAGAAAGCAAGAGCAGAAGAGGAAGAAACTCCACACCTAAATATGCTTCCATTAAATGGCTTCCAAAGCCTCTGCCCCTTGTCAGAGGAGGATTGACCCTGCACTTTTTACACACTCATCAACGTAACCTTCTGCAGGAGAGAAAGCATCTCAATGCAGGGCAAACCCTGCTGAGACTCCTTGTTTGTGTCTGCACGTTGGCCAGGGTTGCCTGTGGAGGGGCCAGTGTCTTCTCTTTGCCACCAAGCAGCACACGATTTGAACATCATCGTCCAGACAGTATTCCCTTGATAAATGATCTGGTTGTCTCCCGTTTTTTTTTTTTTATCTTGCTGTAATTATTCATTGCCTGGAAGGAGTAAACATGGATACTTTGGAAAGAGTGTTGATTCTTGAGGACCAAACGCTCCTGTAATAGCATATGGTTGTGCTACATAAAAGAACATCATCCTGTGGGACAGAAAGACTGAATGTGTTGTCCCCAAATGTGACTGTGCTTCCACAAGAGCATATCGATTATATGAGTAGTGCATTTAGGGACCTGACCTCAGGGAGAGGCCAACAGATGATGAATCACTGATTAAGTGAATGGATGGAATGAGTGCTAGACACAGTCTCAGGTTCTGTAGACACAGCAGAGTATAGGAGCCCTGACATCTTCGAGTGCACTTTCAGTCTCTAGCAAAAGGAGGGGAAAGATAAGTACAGAAGCCATTTCAGACAGTGCTCAGATGTGACAGGCAGGGGCTGGTGTGCAAAGGAGGCAACGTTAGATAGAATGGTCACAGAAGACCTCTTCGAGGAGGTGGCATTTAAGCTGAGAATTGAATGGCAAGAAAGAGTCAATTGTGAAAACATCTAGGTAAGCAGGGTTCCAGGTGATGCAAAAAGTAAGTGCAAAGGCCCTGAGGTAAGCATACATTTGATGGGTTTGGGGAATGGGGAAAGCCAGTGCAGATTCTTCATAGTACATGAGGGGATTCAGGGCATGTGAGAGCAAGAAAAGTAAGTCTGATCAGGCACAGCCTTGGGTCCCAAGTTAGGAGCTCAGAAATTATTCTAAGGATGCAAAACCCACTAGAGAGTTGAACAATTTGGAAGAGGTGATGAGTGGCACATGCACATAAAACTCAAGGCAGTAGTAGCCATTTAAACCTACAGTGGGAATGGTGATGACTAACACATATTCATGAAACTTGGGACAGTAGTAGCCATTAAAACCCACTGTGGGAGTGGTGATGACTAGCACATACTTGTGAAACTCGGGGCACTAGTACCCATTGAAATCCACCAGATAGATTGGATTGGCATCTATTAGAGCATTGGACGGGGCAGGCTTGAGGCTACCCATCACCAAAGGCTTTAGTTTGTATATATCTCAGGAAAAGTGAGAATCCTAGATGATAGTTCCTATTCCTAAGCCTTCCTCCACTACAGAAATTGCCCATTGTAGATGAAGGGATAGGTTTGTCCTTAGCTGTGCAGTTGGTGTCTCTCCACCTTGCCACAACTGGGGATTTGGCCACATGGGAACTCCGTAAGGAAAGGGGAATGTGAGACAGGACCCGGTGCACGGCAGCTGCCACCTTACCATATTTGTTGCCCAGTGGGAACTGTTCCATGGATCCATAAGTTCACTGATGGGAGCCTTCTTAAGGATGGGGCCAGAGGAGCAGTTAGCAAAGATAAGGCATCCTCAGCTCTAGACCTTTATCAGTGGAGATAAGTGGCTTTATCCCAGAGTCGTCTTGTGCATCTGAGGAAGAGGGGATCTCACTGGCTGCCTCCCAGCTAAGAGACTTCCCATGCAGCTGCCCCCAGTCAGGTGAGGGCCCCCTGAGAACGAGGTTAATGCCTGACCTGCTGGTGACCCCCTCCCAGCACTCTGTATTGTCTTCGGCTACTTGTGGATAGATGAACCAGTCGTGTAAGCTCTTAGCAAAGCGTAGACCTGTGGGCCACACCACCCACTTTGAGCCCAGTTCAGCCTGATGCTACCCATGGAAACTTAAACAAGTCCCTTCACCCCTGGTGGTAGGTAAGGACTCACCGAGACCTTGGAGAAATCATGTTACTTCTTTGAACCTCAGTTTTCTCCATCTACGAAATGGGAATGCCATTGCTCAGCTCACTGGGGCCTTGTGAGTCCATCACGTGCTAACATTCTGCAGGGCACATAAGTGCGGAAGACGTACCCAGTGAATGGACAGATGTGCGTGTATGTGCGTCATGTGTTAGAAAATTGGTGGGGGTGGCATATTTGAAAGGCTTAATGCCAAGAGATTTAGCCATTTTTTCTTACCTTTAGCAGGAGCAGAAGAAGCGTACAGTTTATTCTTATCATGAAACCGCCCCTTCGTCTTGTTCAGATCACACCATTGTTCTGACTCTGGATCTCTTGGGTGGTGGCAGACTTTTTTTCCTCAACAATGCCTTGCGCGCAAGTGGGGAGAAGTTATGCCAACAAACTCCCCCACATGACTCAGCATTTCTGCTGGGATTCTGGTGCTTCCAGCAGATCCAAATAGTGAGGATTACTTATGTCCTGGGAGCAGAGTGGCAGCCAGCATGCGGGCTGTGGGGTTAAGCCGGCTTCCCAACCTGCCCAGGCTCCAGGTACCAGCACAGCTGCAAAACTGTCCAGCTCCACGTCTCTGAAGGGTTCTCACTTCCTCTGCTTCCTCCTTCCTCTCACTTGTTTCCCCGTGAGCCTATCGCTTCCATCAGGGAGGGAGAGAGAGACCCAAGATGATTCTTCCCTTTTCCATAGCAGCTGCTGGCCAGGGCTGGGGCAAGACCAGTCAGGGGCACACAGTTTGCATGGAGGGAGGAAATTCCCACCTACCTACACACTGGCCACACACACACACACACACACACACACACATATTGTGCCTGCCTTCAGGCCTGTGTGCAAACATGATTTACATCCCCCGACTTGTTTATGAGGGCTGGGCATAATTGGCTTGCCTCACACAACACCTCGGCACCCCGTCCCACCTCCTCCTCCCACACCCCCACACACCTCGAAAGAAATTAGAAAAGTGACAACAAACTCCAGTTATGGAAAACCCACAAACCCACCACCAATCATGCTCCTGGCATGGCAGAGGGGGTGGGGCTGCAAGCTGGGGGAGTAATTGGTGAACCCAGGGTGAATGAAATAATTGGAAAAGTGAGGTGTGAGTTTGTTACCGAAGTGTGAGCGTGGTGGGGGAGGGAAGGAGGGCTGTGTTTAAAAGCCCGGTATGTCCTCTTTATTCACAGCTTCTGATACAGTAATTGCTACTTTGTGGTTTCTATTATCTGCACAGTGGGGAGCGTGGTGTTCGTCTCCTTCCCCAGCGGCAGAGCTGGGCTCAGGGAGGAGTTTCTGGGTGCCCCATGATCTTCTTCCTCCCCAGTCCCTGGTGGCCCTGCCCAGCTTCACCCTCACAGTGGCCTAAGCTCCCAAAAGACAAAGGTTCGCGCTCAACTTCCTTCAAAAGCTGCTCTTAAAAACGGCTCCGTAGACCTCGCTGTCAGATAAGAACCTTAATAATGGCTGGTATTTATATATCGCTTATCTCCAAGGAGCTAAAGGTACTTCATCGATTTCTTCTCCCCCAACCTTTTTTTTTCTTTTTAATTCTCTTTCAATAGCTCTCTGAGATCATTAGTATTGGCCTTATATGATCCCACACCATTATACAAGTGACCAAGCCACTCACTGTCCCGCGTTGTTCTTGGGCTGGGAGAAGCAGCCTGGCTAAGAAAGATCTCACCTAGATTTTGAGTTCTTGGGGCCATGGGACGTGGGCAAGTCACCTTTCTTCTCTGGCTCTTGGTTTTCCCATCAGTAAAACAGAGGCATGGAGATGATGTATTGAAAAGACTTTGCACATTCCAGGCACTCACTGGTAGCAGAGGTGCTGGCAGCAATGATGATGTCTTGACGCCTCAGCCGTGCGTTTCAGGAAGTGTCCACAGACATCGGGAAGTTCCTTCTAAGATCTAACCCTAATCTTCCAGTTTCTCTTTAAGCCGCAGTTCTCTCTTGTCCTGCTCTTAGAAGGAAGGAAGAAACCTGCTCACTGTAGCCATTCCTCTGACTCCCTGAAGAACAACAGGATTTCCGAAGCTTCTAGAATCTTCGTAGGCGGCATTTCATTTGTCGTGCTGATGTCTGCCTGGAAACCCCCGACCACATCTGTGGCCTCCCCTAGGCCCTTCAGCCGCCTGGCACGGGATCCCCAGCTCCCTGATCGCTGCCCATGATCCCTGGTAGATCCAGGGTGCCCTTCTGTCCCGGCTTTCCCCACTGTGCTCTCAAATGCCACTTCTGCAGGCCACGAAAGCATGGCTCCTGCAGCCTCTCCTCAACAGCGTTTTTCTCTACCTTTTAATTATTTTTCTCGCCTTTCTCCAGACCCTTAGCTGCTTACCATGCACAGAGCATCCACAGCTTGCGATGTGCTGCAGAGAGGGAGGAATTAACCTCAACAGTCTCTCTCCCTCTCTCTCCCCCACCCCTTCTCTCCTTCACACACACACACGCACGCACACGCACACGCACACACCCACAGAGTCTGGCTTACCAGAAATTAGACAGAGCTAAGAAATCTGGGCAGAGGTCCTTGAAGACCATCAAGGGACAGGAAATTATAGCCCTGGTGGGCAGAAGTAGAGGGCTTGCACACAGTATGAGCAGACGGAACTGGGACTCGGTGTACCTCCCCTTGCCTGGTGGTCTTAGGGAAGTCACCGGACCCCCGGGAGTCCGCACAGGGCATTCCCAGCCACCCCGCTTAGAGCCTTCCTGCTTTATCCCGGACCTGGCCAAGACTCGGAAAGAAAGAGACCCCAGCTCTTGCCAGTGGCCGGTCCCCGTCCAGATGATGCAAGGGGGTTGAGTCATTATGCAGCAGAAAGAGAGCTCAGGTATAACGGCCGACGTGCCTGGGTCTGCATTCTAACCCTGCTGCCTGTGAGCAAGGACCTGCTGGCTCCCAGAGCCTCGGTCTCTTCATCTGTAACATGGGGATGATAAGGCTAAGAGAGTTCACGTTCGTGCTGTGTATTTCATTTCACCCTCATCACCGCCCTCTGAGGGTAGGTGTAATTTACCCAAGGTCACGTCTACCTTCCAGGGCTACCATTTGCTTCTTCATTCGTTCCAAAAACACCTTCAGGTTTCTACCCTGAGCCAGATGCTGGGCTCACTGCCACAGGTCCAGTGATGAGCAAGATAGATGGGGCCTGGACTCTTGCAGAGCGGAGCCCTAGCCCCGGCCATGGGAGGCAGAGAAGTAGACAGGCATGCATCCCACACAGCCCTGGTCAGGGAGCACAGTGAGCAGTGACACTGTGGATGGGGGCAGTCACCCCCGCCTCGTGGGGGTGGGAAAGACATCTTGGGGCTAGTGCAGTTAGGGGAGGCCAGGGCAGGGACAGAGGGACCAGCACACCCAGTGGCTGTCTGTGCCTGTGTTGAGAAAGCACCCAGCCTGGTCCTCTCTGTGCCCATCAGTTGCCTCATACCAGCTCTGAATGCTCTCAGGCTCCAGTCCCATAGCCACCAGATGTGCCATCCCTGCAGTCTCAGTGGCCCTCTGAAGACTTGGACCTAAAGAACCATTCATCTGAAGGAGCTTACAAGAAAATTTGTCCATGCCCTGCCCTCCCTGTTCAAAGCCAGCAGGGCATAGGGGCTTTGGTGGAGGGAAGAGCGGCAGCGTCTGTCATGGGACGCAGCCGCCTTTAGGTGGCAGAATGAAGCAGGGTTTGCGGGCTTGACTCCTCTCAGCTCTCCAGCCTCACCTTGTCCCCACCTGCCCAGCCGCTGGTCCCCAGCCCCGGCCCCCTTCCAGCAGGGAAGCCTGACCGGGCTCCACTCTCCACGTTCCTGGCTCCTTCCCCTCCCCGGGAGGCTGGCCTTGTCACCAGTGCCTCTCTGCCGTTTCTGGTTGCCCGTGCAGAGGAGGCACCAGGAGGGGGGAGCGGAGCTGCTGGGGAGAGCTCTGAGGAGACGTGCAGATTCATTTTGAGGATTCATAATGCTGCATTTACACACCGTCCTGCCTTCAGAAATTGGGCTGGCAGATGCCTGGTCATGCTGGCAGGGCTGTGGGTTAACGCCTCGGATTTAGCTTATATCATTTCATGAGAGCTTACGGCCTTTACTGTGTTTTTTACCCAATCGGTCTTTGGCCCCGAAGCATCCTAGACCGTCGTGCATATGTGTGTGTGCCCAGGCGGAAGCAAGTGTGTGTAGATTTTCAAATAAAATAATACCTCTCTTCAGATGCCGTGCACATTAAATATTTATCGGCAGCAATTTGTGCGTATATATTTGATAAATGGACATTAGGAAGGGATTGGGGGGGTGGGAAGTGAGATAGAGAGGCAAGGGAGGCCTGGAGAAAGCCCTATCCCTTTGTCCTAGAATTTCTCAAAGGTTTACCCTGGAGGAGAGGAGAGGAGGGAGCCGGGACAGGGGGCGGGTGGGGGGGTGGGGGGCGGGTGGTCCAAGGCTGTGGTTACCGGTTTGATCCCTGTCAGGAGGAGCCAAGCTATTTTCTTCTCCAGAGCTTTGCCTGACTTTGGCTTAGAAGATATCGAAATGAAAGCTCAGAGGGAGGGGAAGCAGGGTTTAGACGGAGTAGCTGCATGTCATTTGAGCACTGAAGAAACAAATGTCCCAGGTTCCAGGTCCGAGAGAAGGGGCCCCATCCCATTCACTCAACCCAGGGTCACCGTGTGCTCAGCTCAGACATAGAGGCAGTTTGGAAAGATCGGGAGACCCTGCTGATCCCATGTCCAGAGCCCCAGCTCGGACACATGGGCAGACCCATTGCCCTGAGCAGGCCCCCGCCAGCCTGGCTGCGTGTGCACTAGGCAGGATCCTCCCCAGCGCAAAGTTACCCCACAGGGAAGTGGGGCCTACTGGGGGGCAGAGTCTCTCTAGCTGTTGCAGAGGAATTGAAAATTCTCCATTCGCCTCTCCAGCGTGATGGTTCCCTCCTTGCCCTGCAAGGAGGAGAAGGCTGCTCATGCCCCGGAGCTGACAGATGTGTGCATCTGTGTGTGCCTGCAGCACTTGTCTTTTATAACCCAAAGAGATTCACGTGTGAGAATCAGTCCTGCCTCCCCCACCTCCTTTGCAGGCCTCTATTTTTAAACCCCCGTGTCTTGCCTTTTGTTTCTAGCACCTTCGGGGAGTTGAAGACGGTCCGCCTGCCGAAGAAGATGACCGGGACAGGCACACACAGAGGCTTCGGCTTTGTGGACTTCCTCACCAAGCAGGATGCGAAGGTGAGACCATGGCTCCCTTCCCCACCTGTCTGGGACCCTTTGTAGGAGAGGCAGCCGGGCCTCTGACACACACGGAGTCCCCTCCCTATGCAGGGGTTCAATTTTTGCCTTTGATTTTGCTTAATGTGTACATCATCCTTGGAGAAGATCCTAGGGGTCTTGTATCTGGAGGAAGGGGCAGTTTCTGTGTCCCCTTCCCTCTCCCCATTTCACATACACAGGAGCCTGGGACATAAACTGGGGATGGGAAGCAAATGAGTTTCCCAGGCCTCTCCAAGTCATCAAGAAAATTCCTCAGTTCAGGTGGCCCTGTGGGTAGGCAGCATGGGAAATGCTGCGCAGAACAGTGCGGAGGGGGCAAAGCGCTGGGAATGGAGAGCAAGAAGCACCTGAGAAGCAGCCTCGGAGTGCGTCTTTCCCTTCCTTTTTTCCACTTGTGGCCAAGGGTTCTGTTTTGTGCCGGTTATCTGTGTGGGCAGCCCAGGCAGGTGCAGCAGTTTGCAAGCATGTACCAGGATCCCTCCAGGCTCCTAGAGAACCTTTTATTTTTGAAGCAAGGGAGCATCTCCAAATTGGCTCAGTGCAGCACAGCCAGGCTTTGCTCCCGCAGTGGGTGCTGGGCACAGCTGCACATGTGGGACAGAGGCTGTATGAACAAGCCCTTGGCTGTACGCAAAGCCACTGCCTTCGAAGCACCAAGCTCCAGGTCAGAATCCGGAAGGAAGGTGGTAGCAGAGCTGTCACAGTGGGCTGCCCTCCGTGAGCTCTGCCCGAAGGTGGCCTGTCCCCTCTCTCAGCCTCGTTGTTCCTCAAGGGTAAAATAAAGTGACAGGGAGGTCTCATTCTTGGCTGGGATCCCCTCTACCTCTGACGAGCTGTTCCTCGGAAGAACAGTGAGCATTTCCTGGAGTCACAGCCATGGGCTTTAGCAGGCTGGCATCACAAGAGGCCCGGGGGGGGGTCAGCTACACAGAGCCAGAGGTGGCAGCTCTGGGAACACGCACAGGCAGAGAAGGCGCACAGGGACCCTCGGAGAGCCTCGCCAGCCACCTTTGTCTCTGAGTCTTGAGCTCAAGTGCCTGTTTTGTTGACACATGGCTGTGTTTGTCTGGACATCTGCTCCTCTCTCCTCCTGGCTGGCAGC
Organism: Cacajao melanocephalus; assembly: GCA_963573385.1. NCBI lineage: Eukaryota > Metazoa > Chordata > Mammalia > Primates > Pitheciidae > Cacajao > Cacajao melanocephalus. The sequence goes on from CAUYLG010043856.1 coordinate 27,026, forward strand.
CTTTCCCTTGCCTCTCATCAGGGACAGCAGGGGACACACCTTGCGTGCAGCAGGTCACAGTCCTTACCCTCACAGCGGGGCAGGCACGTGGGGCCCTGTGTTGGCTCAGGGCTGCACTAGAGGGCTGCCTTTCAGAGTACCACGCATGGCAGCTCACCCGCCGCTGGCCTTTCCTGTGCCACAGCTTTCTCATCTGCGAAATGGGAATGATGGCCATGCCCCGCCCCCCAGGGTTAGGGCAGGTGATGCATCGGAGACACTGACTCGGTCCTGGCATGTGGTGAGCACTCAATACCAGTGCACTGTTTCCTTCTCATTGCCACCAGCCCGGGTCCCTTCAGAGCCACCCTTGGTCCATGGATTCTTGCACACATTTGATGCTCTGTGGACAGAAGGGAGTGCAGGGCAGCGTCTTTTCTCCAATGCATTCCACTGAGCTCTGGGTGTCTGAGGGGACTGGGTGGTGACGGTGTAGAAGTGTTGTCATCCGTCTTATAGCAAAGTTCCTATAGGAAGCTGTGCTTAGGGGAGAAATGAGGAATTCGCTCCCTGCTCCTAAGAAATGTCTCTTACAAAGACCAGTGTGAGAGCTTGTCATTAGAGCACAAACTTCAAACCCAAACAGCCTGAGTTTGAACCCCAGGGCTGCCCTGAATCTCCCATGTGACCTTGGGCAAGTGACATCCTTTCTGTGTGCCTCAGTGTCCCCCCTCGTAAAATAGTCATAGGGCTTTCCTTATTTTCAGAGTCGTTGTGAGGTTTGGATGGGGCGATAATCTTAGAACAGGGCCTGGCCCCTGCGTACTGGCTGTCGGCTGTGGTGAGGGAGGCGGAAGGCATTGGTGGTGATGATGGTGATGATCTGAAATAAATGGGGTATTGCCCTTCTTATTTGACCAGCCACCGGGCCTCTTATCTGACCCACACACTGGGGCTCTTGTGATGCGAGCCTGCCAAAGCCCAGTGGGTGCAACTCCAGGAAACGCTCACTGCTGCTCTGAGGAATAGCTGTCAGAGGTGGATGGGATCTTACCCATTGCTGAGAGCAGAGAGCAAAGGCATTGGAGCCCCTTCCCTGGAAGCCCTCTTTCCACACAATGGCCTCTCTTCAGCACCAAGAGGTTGGTGCTGAGTTGACACAGCCCTTGGGACATAGAGGGTCCGACCAGGGCTGGGCCCCGGCCGCAAGCCCTTTGACACTTCACTGTGGGCTCAGTTTTGCTCTTCAGCTTTATTAGGACAGAAGGTGGACTCCCAGGTAATCAGGGCAGTGTGTGTCATTGAGGAAGTCCACCCAGTGCCCACGTGGCCCGAGCTAGGCACCCCCAGGCCCAGCCACGGATGCTCATTCTGAAGCCCAGCATGGCCCTCTGGTGATTTATGGAGGTGGCAGCTCCTCCCCCTCCATCCCTTCCCTGCCTTCACTTCGGGTTCCGGGAGGAGAAAGGGCAGCTGAGGACAGAAAAGGCTCAAGTCACAGCCCCTCCAGGATTGGCCCTTCTCCCTGTCAGGTGGCTATTTCTGGCCCCACCGTCCCTGCAGCGAGTCTTCCCTCTCCCACGCTAGGGCTCGTGCCCTCGGTGCCCGCCAAAGGTCGTGCTGATCTTCCAGGAAGGAGGAGCCCACCACAAGCACATCTCTCCTGTAAGGATCCCTTTGCTCTTTTTGCTTCCTGGGGAAGCTGCCATTGCTCTCTCCCTCCCTGGCTCCAGGTCTGTCTGGAGAACTTTATTATCTTCTGAGTGGAGCATTTAGCACTCTCCACTGACCCATAGAATCCTGCACACTGCATATTAGTGAATAGAATTCCGAATATTGTAAATATCTAGTTAGCTCGAGGGTAGGTGAGAGTTTGAAGAGGGAGAGCAATACTGCCAGAGACATGGAGTCAAAAGCCCTCTTTTTTATCTCAGCAGAAGGAATTAGTGAGAACCCGGGGCTGGTGGAGGAGCCTCCACGATCCCAGCCTCTCAGGGCCGTCTCCCGTGCATCCCCCCACCCTGCCGTGGAAGCTCTTAGGGAAGGAGACCTCCTTTAGAAACCCTTCCCAGGCTCAGTTCAACCCTGAGCCCCTCAGCTCCCCCACCAAGGGCATTGATCCCATTTCCTGCCATGGCACCCTCAATGAAGATAAATAGTCACCCCCTGTGTTGGCATCGGCCACCTCTTGAGCCAGGAGGCCTGCCCGAAGCTGTCCTCAGATGGGAGGAAAGAAGGGAGAGATCGGCTGAAAGGAGGGGGCACCTGAGCTCATTGTAGAAGCTGAGGCCGGAAAGGAATGGAGAAATGAATGGTTTCTGGGAGAGGCCGGTGCTGTGGCTTGAACCCTGGTATCTCGACTCCCAGAACAGTGCTCTTTCCCCATCATCCACCAGCCCATTTGTCTGCTGGCAGAGCATAGAAGAGTTAAGACATCCCCTCCATGCCACAGTCTCTGCTGTGGCCCTGAGCATGTGCCATCTCCACCGTCCCTGATCTGAGGGGTTCTAAGTTGTCTGACTTTTCTCCATGAGACCCACGTCCCACCATGCATATCCGCCAGGGCTCTGTTGTATCCATCAGGCCCTTCTGGATCAAGCACACACACCCCCAAACTGGAAAGAATCCTAGCAAGAGGTTCCTCAAAGGCTGTTGTGGCAGAGCTCAGAGTAACCAGGCAACTGATGATAATAGCAAGAGGCTCCCTCGAGCGCCGGCTTTGTATGTGACATTCACCGCACTTGCACCGCCCCACCCCAACCTGCGGCAGCCCCAGCATCAGGCAGAAGATTTGCCTCCCGTCTCCCTCCCCAGTCTCACCAAGTATTTGCTAAGCTCCTGTGCTGAAGGCACCGTGGAGCCCTGTGAATTGATGGGAAGCCCAGACCCTGGTCTGTTACTGAGCTGCTCGGGTGAACCGAGGGTGGGTCCTGACCATCTGCCCTCCTCACGGGCCCTGGTCACCAGAGCCCTGCTCAGAGGAAGCAGGATCGATGAGCTGGCATGTTCTCCCAACCTAGACATTCTATCAGCCCTGATGTCCCGAGCAGTAAATGTCAGTCCCTCCGAAAGTGCTGGTGTTATCTAAACCTCCAGGTGTGATGATCCGGCATTTCTCAAAGAGCCTTCCCCCACATGTGGAGGGAAGCAGGGGACAGACGTTGATGAGGGAAGGAGAGTGGGGGCGGTGCAGGAAGTGAAGGACTTGAGCAGGACTGCATCCTGAATGCAGTGGGCTCCTAGGTGACCTGGGTCTACACCGTGTACACGACTGTCTGTTGTGTCATCAGCGCCATGCGGCCGGGGGAGCCCGCAACCAGGATGTTTCTAAAAGGGCAACATCTTTGAGTTGGTAAAAACTATCAACTTCTGGAAGCCCATCTTTGGCAGGGGTGGTGTAGAACATTTGCATATATGAGTTTTAATCCTCATGGGACTCTAGGAGATAGGTGGTAGGAGGCTATTTGACAGCGAGGGAAACCAAGGCTCAGAGGGACAAAGTTGCTTGCTCAAGGTCATATAGTGGTACTTGGCAGAGCTGGGAAAAATCTGATTCCAAAGCTTGTATTCCTCCTTCCTTCATTCACTGGTTCACTTAAATTCCTCCTTCCTTCATTCACTGGTTCACTTAAATTCCATGTATCTCCACGCCAGGCTCTGGGTAGAGCCCTTCTCCCTGTCATGCCACCACCTCTCACCCTGCCCTGACACCTCACCAAGGAGAAGGACTCTCCAATTAGAGGGACACTTTGGAGGAAGGCCAAGAGGTTGTCCCTTAAAACGTCTCTTGGGAACAAGTCCAGGATGAAGTCAACTCCTCCCAGCCCCCAGAGGAGAAGTGGGCATTCAGTGAGCTGCCCCCATTAGCACACACTACCGTGCTGCCTTCCAACCCTGCCGAGCCCAAGGAGTAGCCCCTCACCGAGGAGGCAGAAGCCTTCCACCTGGGCAGGGGTACGGGGACTCCCTACCAGGTGCACTCATCCCCATTGGCTGAGTGGCCACCAATAGCCTCTGGGACTCCAGTTAGAAGCCACCACCTCCTGTTTACCCAGGCCAGGCTGGTCCTGGAGGAAGAAAGGAAGGGGAAGACCGCAAAGAACAGACTTGGAGCCCAGAAGCCAGAATATTAATTTTTTCCCATGCAATGCGCCTTTAATTTTTCCCTTCCCGGGGCCCGCCGCGCCTTTGTACTTTTGCAGTTGCAGCTGTTTTTATTTGCCGCCACTGCTGTTGTTTTAAAAGGTCTATTTTCACATGGAATGTTATCCAATTAGCAGAGCAATGTGTTGGCTTAAATAAACACTTGGGGGGAGCCGGCAGCAGGGAGGCGCGATGGTGGTTGGCGTTGGCAGGCAGGGCTGTTCTCACTGGGGTAAACAGCCACAGCTTTCATCGGAGAGGCGCACCAGTTAACGTCTCCTTCCTCGTTTCTCGCTTTTCCCCTCTGCCAAGGGCGGGGGCAGAGGAAGGGGTATGGACATGTGGCCCAGGTCCTCCCCCGCCTGGGGGATGCCCGTGTTTTGGCAGGGGCTCGCGTTGGGCCTCTCAAGGAATGTTCTGTGAACCTACTGTCTTCACCTTGCAGATTCCACCAAAACGAGACCTGTAGTGGAAGGGACCAATGGTGAGCGAGCCGGACAAAGCTCCTTAAGGCAGGGACAGCCTTCCTCTTCGCCGGGCGCCCGGCACCCAGCACAGTGCTGAGCCGTGTTGTGTGCATAGTAAACAATCGCTATTAGATTGTCAGTGACGTGTGTTCAACACATGCTTGCTTACATTGAGTGCAGAGAAGGAGGAGCGTGCTGCACAGTGGTTGGGGTGGCCTGTGATATCAAGCGGCCTCTTTGCAGCTGTGCAGATGCAGACAAGGGACTTCTGATCCCTTTAGCCCAAGTGACTTGTCCCCACACAGGCAATAATAAGGCTGCCCTTGAGGCATTTGTGAAGACGAAGCAGAATGTCGTGTGGAAAACATTTAACACAGGCTGTGGCACGTGACACCACAGAAGTGAGGGTGGCTGAGCGTGCCTCTGGGCCCCCGGGGGATCAGAGGTGCTGCAGCCTGAAACCTAGGCATCCATTGTCCTGTGTGTCCCAAAATGTTAACTGGAAGCAAATTCAGGAATCGGAGTTTTGTCCCCACTTTTCTGTTCAGTTGCGCATGTGACGTGGGCGTGCTTGTGACTGTGTTGTAATTGTGGGCTTTTGCCAAGTTTCCTTCAGCAGAGCCCAGGAGGATTTGAAAATGTGTTTGACTCCCGAGCTTGCATTTCAAGGCAGCCTCGGCCAGCACACGTATGTATGGGCTGAGTCCTGGGATCAGGATAGGCCGCCCTCCTCAGACTGGCAGGTGAGCAGCACCTGTGGCCAAGACGCAGCACCAGGACGGCCCCCTCTGCTAATTGTGTCCCTGGAGCCTCGGTGTGGATTTGAGGCCTGCACAGTCCTACTAAGATCAGAGTGAGACGGACTCAGGTTCATCTGTCTTCATTTCAGATTTATCAGGCAAGTAGGCAGTACTAATCGTCAAGGAAAAGTAAAAATCCCAGCTAAGTTGACAACCTTCCTCCCTTTTAATAGCATTAGAATAAAATTTTTTTCTGACAGTCTCACTGTCACCCAGGCTGGAGTGCAGTGGCATGATCTCCACTCACTGCAACCTCCACCGACCAGGTTCAAGCGATTCTCCTGCCTCAGCCTCCCGAGTAGCTAGGATCACAGACACACGCCACTATGCCCAGCTAATTTTTGTATTTTTAGTAGAGACAGGTTTTCTCCACATTGGCCAGGCTGGTCTCGAACTCCTGCCCTCAAGTGATTCCCCCTGCCTCAGCTTCCCAAAGTGCCGAGATTACAGGCGTGACGCCCCACCACACCTGGCCTAAAATAATTTAAATTTAAAAAAAAACAAAAAGTTGACCACCAATGGCACCAGCAACAGGTCCCAGGTCAGGCCCTTCCCATGATGCCGAGCGTGGGCTGAAGGAAGAGATGCTGACTTGTTTCTGCCTCCCAGCAGCTCTGAGAGGCTGAAGCGCCATCGTTTTGCAGTCAAAAAAGTGAAAACTCAGAGAAGTTTCTTGAAAGCAGCAGGGCCAGACCTGTGCCTGAGGGGAGCCCAGAGCCTCAGCAGCCCATGCTGCCTGTGGCCTTGTGGCTTGGTGCCCTTGGGCCCCTGACATTGGCCCTCCCCTCTCTCTCTAGTGGCTCTTTCGTCTCCCGGGGGTGCTGTAAACTGGCAGAGGTCAGAGGTGTGTCCCACCTTTGCCTCCTCCTCGTGTTTGCCTCACCATCACCGCTCCAGAGACTGGGTGGAATCGCACCGAGCTGAGCAAGCGGGGGAATGAATGAACGAATGAATGAATGAGAGGGAGGGGTATCTCTGTGTCTGAAGAGTTCAGACAGCTCAATCTGGAAACAGGACTCTAGATGTCTCTCCTAGGAGCTCACCCTCAGCTCCACGGTGTCATTTCTGGGAAGGGACCGGGATAGGAGCACCCAGGATTGTGTTAAGCAGAGAGCTTAACTTATTCCAGGCCATCTCCTTCCTAGCAGGCAGCTACCCCTGTGAGGACAGAGGACAGAATCAGCTGATGAGGTTTGCTGAGAGCTTTCTCATAGGACAGTGGGAGCCTTGGGACTGGAGGAAAAGGATCGATCTCTCTCTTTCTCTCTCTCTCTCTCTCTCTCTCTCTCTCTCTCTGTCTCTCTGTCTGTCTCTCTCTCTCTCTCAAGGTGATGGCGTTAAAACACCCCAGGGAGGCAGACCCTCCTCCCAGAAGTCCTTGGCCTCTATTTTTTGGCCAAGTCTGCAGAGAGCCCCCAACAGTGCCAGCCACTTATTCTAGGTGTTGGGGGCACAGCGGGTTTGGGAGGGGTTGGCGTTGTCCCTGTTTGGACAGATTTAGTGTCTGCTGAGAGATACAGCCCTCTGGTTTTGGCAGAGACAGCTCCCTGGGGAGCAGAGGAGCCTTGAGAATGCCTTGGACTTCTCAAGACAGAAATCCTGTCCTCGGCTCTGCGCGGAAGCCACGGTCCAGGGCAGTTCTTCGCAGCCCCTCGGGACGGGAGTCCTGCCAAGGGCGTGCACAGGCTTTTGTTGCTGTGAAAGGAGGTCTGTCTCCAGGGAAGCTGCAGAAAGGTCAGGCCCAGCGCTGCACTGGCAGCCTTCCAGTGCCTTCCCAGTTCTTGAAAGAGGCCGCCAGGCCTGGCTGTAGTCTAGCCTGCGGCTGTCAACCCCACACCAGCTTAGCAGATTGCCTTCTAAGGGAATCCAGAAAAGGCAGCAGGAGGCCAGACCTCTTGACACCTGGAGTCCATGGCTTGAGTCAGAGGAGCTCAAAGAGCTGTGATTTCAGGACAGCAGAGCCAGAGAACTGGATCACGGGGCAGCCCTGGAATCTGGCTCGACCTGCTCAGAGCTTTCCTGATGGGCCTCAAATTCTGAGTAGGGCCAAGGCATGCAAGACACACCATCTGAAGTAGGAAATCTACCTGTCCCTGGTCAAGGCAGAGGGACTCCAGGCAGCCATCTGGGTCTGGGTCAAGGATCTGGCAGGAAACAGAACCTACCCCCACCCCCAGGTGGTGTGAATGAGGAAGTGTTGACGGAGGCGTTGCTGGGGCTAAGGGCCTCGAGGGGGATGGTGAAGCGACTGCTGCCTCCCTTAGGCCAAGAGGAGGGTTGGAAGGAAAGCCAGGGCTGAGGCTGCCAAGAAGAGGCCTTAGCAGGAGCTGTAGCCTGAAGGGAGGGAGAGGGAAGCAGCACCAACCTCTCTCCTCCCTCTTCCCCTCTTTCCCTCCAGTCTCCCACAATGCCACCCATTTGCTTCATCTTGGTGGAAACCAGAGGCCAAGGGAGCCCTGGTCACACTGTACAGAGTCGGCTCCTAAAGCATAGAGGATCAGGGAGGAGGGACCAGGAATAACCAGCTCGGGCCATCTTTGATGGCAGGAAATGCTCCCAAGGGCAGGAGTGGCTTCTGTTCTGTAGTGTTCGTTTTGCCAGACCCCTGCATCCTCGGGGTTCCGTGCTGGATCTTCAGGCCTCTCCAGCAAGCCAGCTGGGGGTCTGACACACAGTCTCTCGAGCCCTAGGGGTGCAGGTTACTGTTCCTATCTTGCAAGGCGCCAAGCCAGGCATGTTGGGAGCAGAGCCAGACCCAAGATTATTTGTGTATCATTTCAAAAGGCCAAATGTCCCACTCGTCTGGATGGTCAGGAACTGCCTGCTCTCTCAGAACGGGACATACTCCTATCGCCACCGTGTTTGTGGCCTATGAAGTGCATGGGTTTGAAAGGAACTGTGGCAGGACATGTAAGCCGTCCCTCCGTCCCCAGCTAGGACCAGCCTAACCATCTACTCCAGTCTGGAGTCGTGCTCTCAAGACACCTAGTGAACGAGACGCCGTAGTGTGCATGCGAACATGGACTGAATGGGCTCTGCCCCAGCACCAGGCTGAGGATTTTAAGCATGGAGCAACTTCCCTCCAGAGTTCAAGATCGAGTCAGGGAGACTGGCACACAGAAGGCATTACGGGGCGGAAGCAGGTTCTGGAAGTAGAGATGGGTGTTCTGGGCACAGGGACGGTGCCTAGCTGTTGCCTGTGCAGGAGAGGCAGAACCTTCCCTGGGCCGTCTGTCCAAGGGGCCTAAAGGAAGAGGTAGAAGGAAGTTGACCTGCATACACACCTTAGCCAGTGCCTCAGTTTCTCATTCATTGAAATGGGAGAATAATGTCTGTTCTCAGGAGTAGGCTGAGGTCATATGCTTGGAGTTCTGTGGAGCTAGGAGATAGGATCATCCATGCTAAGAAGGCCTTTGATGGCACAAAGGAAAATCAGACAGCAGGAGCCAGACCTGGAGAGGAGCAGAGGTCCAGCAACTCCTCAGTCTCCTGAGACAGACAAGCCCAGGGGCTGTTTTGGCAGAGGAGCACCATGCCTGCAGCTGAGGTTTAGAAAAACGCTTGGGGGAAGGTGGAGGTCAAGTTTCAGTGGGGTCAAGTGTAGGCAGAGACCAAGGACGGAGCTGCTGGTGGACCTCTCTGGCTTGCACTTTTCCCTCTGTGGTGCCTGGACCCTTCCAAGCTCCTCACAGTCTTTCCTGTGCCACGCAAGCCCCTTGAGGCCCGGGCCTGCATCTTCCTCCTCCTCTCCCCACCTGCCTTGCCTCCTAGAATGTGTCAAATATAACAAGCTCTCCTTTACGCCCTTTTAATGAAACACAATTACTCTGGATTATCCAAGGCCAATTTTAGCCTCAAATCACTGTCCTCACACCGTCTGCGACAGTTTGAGGCCACCACATTCCAGCCACCCAGGCAGTGGGCCCTTGGGAACGCAACCTGATTTCATATTAACCTGCAGAGACTAGAACACGGCAGGGTAATTCTGCTATTTTTGGAGAACAACGTATTGTGCTCCAACCTCAAATACAAAAGAGCTTTTGTGTCTTACCTTCCCTTGTCCCCACTGTTTAGCGGGATAATGAAAAATGGAGGCATGCATCACTGTCAAAACAGCCAATCTTAAGTGACTCTTGTTCTGTGCCAGGCAGCGTTCTAAGTGTCAGACTTCACAGCTCTCTGAATTCTCACTACTCTTTGTTGCTGCCCTTCTTTTACATATGAGGAAGTGTGGGCTCAGAGAGGTTCAGCAGCTTGCCCGAGATCACACAGCTCATAAGCACTGGAGCACGGATTTGAACCAAGGCAGGCCAGCAGCAGAGCCCACCCTCTCAACTGCCATGCCACCACCCCTCTTAGCATGAAGAGCTCTTCCAGAGAGAAGCCAAGAACGTATCAGAGGAGTGCAGAGGGAAGAGATGAACATTTGTGAGAGGTGATATCACGAAGAAGCCAGGAGAGGGCATTTTTAGGGACTCCTGCAATGAATGGAGACCTCCCCGGGCTTTCTGTGGTACAGGAGTGGAGAAGTGGTTTCCAAGGGAGAGAAAGAAATGTGGAAATCTGACAGCAGGAATCAGAGAGGCTGGGGTTGGGGCCTCTTACCCAGATCTACCTCCTGGGATCTTACTCCATTCTTCGGAGTTCCAGCCTAGCATTCACCAGATGCATCCCCTTGGCCACCCCCACCCCATCGTGTTCCCGGGACCACAACTCCTCGGGGACCCTGGCACAAGGATGGAACATCCGCCACACCAGACTCCCCACCAGTTCCTCTCCCCCATCTTAAAACCCCAGCTCCCCCAGTCACGCCGTTTCTCTGCCTCGCCAGCTGAGAACGCGTGTGTTTTAAAGCTCTGAATGGGCCATTTCGGCTTGGAGTCCAGATGCATTTTTATATCCTCATGGAAAAAAATGCAGAGGCTCTGCTAGCAGTCAGAAAGAGTTTTTTAAATTAAAGTTAAAAAAAAAAGAAAGAAAAAGTTTTCTGCACCTGGCTTTCCTCAAAACAGCACAGAGGAGAACAAAGCATTTCTTTAATTTGGCCACATCTAGTTTTAAAAAGATGCATGTTCTAGTCACCTCCCTCCTGTCTTTTCGGATTCGTTTATTGACTGTATACTATGTGCTGCCGTCTATGCTCATTTTGTATATGTCCCACAGCCAGTCACAACACGGATGGGGAAACTGAGGCTCAAGATGTGGCAGTTGATTATCCAACTGCATTAGTTCCCTAGGGCAACTGTAACAAAATGCCACAGACTGATGGCTTCAAACTGCGGAAATGGGCTGGGTGCAGTGGCTCAGGCCTGTAATCCGAGTACTTGGGAAGCTGAGGTGGGAGGATCACTAGCGTTCAGGAGTTCAAGACCAGCCTGGGCAATGTAGGAAGACCCCATCTCTGCAAAAACGAAAAACCTAGCGAGGCATGGTAGCATGTGCCTGTGGTCCCAGCTACTCAGTAGGCCAAGGTGGGAGGATCGCTTGAGCCCAGAAGTTCAAGGATGAAGTGAGCCATGATCACACCACTGCACTCCAGCCTGGATGACAGAGCGAGACCTTGCCTCAGAGAACATTTTAAGAATCCAGAAATGTGTCTCCAGTTCTGGAGGCCAGAAGTCCAAAATCAAGTGCTGGCAGGCTTGGTTCCTTCTGGGGGAACCTGTGTGGTGCCCTCTCCCTGCCAGCTGCTAGGGAGAGCTGGCATACTTGGTTTGTAGACTCATCACCCAGTCTCTGCCTCCACCCCCCACCCCCACCCACCAGCATTCACCCTATGTCTCTGTCCTCACGTGGCCATCTAGTGACACCCGTCATTGGCTCAGGGCCAGCCGTTTTCCCGAGTGACCTCATCTCGACTGATTACCTCTGCAACTACCATTTCCAAATAAGGTCACGTTCTGAAGTTCAGGGGGTTAGGACTTGACCTGTCCCCTCTTGCGGGACATGGTCCAACCTTAAGAGCCACATTGTAGATCAGGAGCACAGTTGGATGGATTCCTACCCAGACCCTTCCGGTTACACGATGCCTCACAGCATCAAAGAAACAAGAGCAGCAAGCCCCTCCTCTGCTTGCACCCATTGGTGCTCTCTGCAACCCAGAGGCAGAGCACAGTGCCTTCGTAGCCACAGTTGCTCTCCACTGCCAGCGCTCGAGCACCTGGGGCCTAGTGCTCTTCAAACTATGCCTGCCCAAAAGCTCTCTGCCAAGAGAGAGCAACTGCAAATGTCATGTCTACAGTAATAAAATAGCAGCAAGAAGCAACGTGTATCAAGTAATCACGGCGACCCTGAACTGTTGTAGACACTGTGCGAACTCGTTTTTTGTCCCTGAAACCCCTGATACTGGCCTATGTGCACATACCCGTTGTATAGATAAGGAAGCAGAGTCCAGGACAATTTCCTTAGCTTGCCCAAGATCTTAAAGTAAGACCTGCAGTGTCTGCCCTTCCTGGGCAGGGTGACCTCAGACTCCAAGCTTTTGGCTGCTAAGCTCATAGCCTCTCTGTGCCATGGGGGTGTTTTGGATGAGCCCATCAAGTCAGAGAGGGCGTCCCTAGGCAGTGCCCTTGAACTGGAGACCTAGCGATGTTTAAGAGGGTACTGATCACTTCCGTATGATTCTATTCATATGAAGTGTCCAGAATAGGCAAATCCAGAGACAGAAAGCAGACAGGTAGTTGCCAGGGGCTGGGGGACTGCTAGCTAAGGGGTGTGGGGTTTCCTTTGGGGCTGATGAAAACATTGTAAAATTGATATGGTGACATTTTGCACAGTTCCGTGATAATACCAGAACCCATTGAATTGTCCTCTTCAGACAAGCGGTGTATGTAGTAAATGGATTCTGTCTCAGAATAGCTGTTAAAAAGTAGAAAGAGGGAACCAGGCAGCATGCGGGGGTCGGGAACAGCAAAGAGTGAGCGGGAACAGCGTGCGCCAGGACCCAGGCTCCTGAGCCAATGAGGGAGCTGGGAGCACAGGGCCGGGGGGACCATTGAGGTGGCAAAGGGCACTGGCAGCAGAGACAGAAGGGGCCCCTTCAAGAGCAATGTGGGGGACAGAGTCACCAGGGCAGTGAAGGATAGCGGCACCAGGTGACACCCGGGGCCTGTACGCCTGTCATCGGCGGCTGGCCAGGGCATAGCTTTCTCAAGTGGCCACCATACAGCCAGGTGGGAGGTGAGCCCACTAATGGGGTCGCCCTCCATAGATCGGATGTCACGGGGCAAATAGACGACTGCCTCGGCCCAGGCGCCAATTACGGCCCAGACGGCGGATATATTGACTGCTCAGTCACTTGCAGCTTTCTCCCCGGGAACGCAACCCACTAATTAAATAGATGCGCCCAATCACTCCCCAAACCCTCGCTGGAGATCAGATGTCACGGGGCCAGAACCTGGACTTGGGCATCTGTGACGCGGGCAGGCAGCTGCTGGCGGGCAGAGTGGAGTGTCTGCCGCGCTGATCCAGCTGATGTGCAGTTTCGTTTCCCCTTCCTCTGCAGAAAGCCTTCAACGCCCTGTGTCACAGCACCCACTTGTACGGCCGGAGACTGGTGTTGGAGTGGGCCGACTCTGAGGTGACCCTGCAGGCCCTGCGGCGGAAGACGGCCGCACACTTTCACGGTAGGAGCCGGAAGTCTTGTGGTTGATTCATGGGCCCCTGGGAAACACAAGGGGTAGGTGGGACTTCTGAGAGAACTGCTGTCCACCCGGCAGGCTGTGGCACAAGGGCTGCCAAGCACCTCCTGCTGGGCATCCCCCCTCAGCCCCACAGACCTGCCTCCACCTGCCTGGGGCAGTCCCTGCCGGGAGCCTGGTCTGTGTGGAAGCATCCAGGTTCTGTGTGCTCTCAGGGTGCAGTCGGGTTGGGTCACTGGGGGCCCTGGCAGCAAGAGACGGAGGTCGGAGTGTTTATCTGCTCCCTGCCTGCCAGGTTGCCAGGCCACAGCTCACGGCTGCTGGTCCTGTCCTCACAGTGCTCTGTGTCCAGATTCCAGCGTCCTCAGGGCAGCAATGCTCACGGCCTTCCTGGTGGCCAGCCCTGGGGGCCACACTCTTGCTGCTCGCTTCCTTCAGTGACCGCGTTGGAGGGCCATCCACTTCCTGTCGGGGCCCTGATACCCGCAGGTCTCACTCACCTCTTACCCAGCTTGGTGGCATCATATGGCCTCAGTGACAGTTCACGTGGTGGCCAGAAAATACTGAGTGCCCGCTGTGCCCTCATGCACCCTCGTGGCAGTGACCAAGCAGGGCCCTAGGCTCAGGTGGAAGAGGCTAGGACAGATTCCTCCTCAGGTGGGCTAGAGAGGCCTCACTGCAGAGATGACGTCTGTACCCAAGAAAGGGCCGCCCAGGGGCCAGGGACACCCCGAGGTTGGAGCAAGCTCAGTGTATGTGAGAAACAGGGCGGCTGGCGTGCTGGAGCTGACGGGAGCACAGAGGGAGCAGATGAGGTCAGGTGAGGTTGTTGTGAGTCAGGTGAGGAGAGGGTGAGAGAGCCCTGAGAATCGCTCCACCCTGGGTATGTGGAAGGCATGGCAGGTGCCCCTTGCTGTCTGGTATGCTCCCCCAAAACTTGGGATATCAAGGGGTACTCAACCTTGAACCCCATCCCACCTCTCTGCCACCCATTGCAGAAGTGCTTCCGCTATGGCCTGGGCCCGGCAGCAAAAGGGCAGCTTCCAGCTTTCCACCTACTTTGGATCCTGCTTCCTTAGTGGTGCGTCACCCAGCTAGGGAGCTTCTCTGCCTTTTGCATGCCCGGAAAAGCCAGCTCCGTTGTGGGGGACAGTCCTGTCTGTGGTGCCACCTGAGGTGCTCTGAGGTCTTCCTGGCACACCACTGCATTCCTCCCACCTCATTGTCGCCTGGGTCTCAGGTGCTTTCCTGGATGGAGCCGCTATTGTGCCTTCATCCATCCCCTTCCCTGTGGGGCAGCTCAGGGCCAAGGTTGTCACCTGGGCACAAAAGGGGGGTGTTAGCTGCCAGCATCCCCCAACCCCACTTCTCTGCGTAGACAAAGAACCTGGGACCAGGAGTGATCATCCTCTATGCTGACCGTACGGCTCTGTTGCCAAACCGGGCAGCACCTTGGGGACAGTTTCTCTTAACGGAGATGGGAGTTTTCCAGTGGGGCCGCCGGTCTTGCTTAGGGTGAAATGACTCTGCGAAGCAGCGTCTCAGTGATGCAGCAGGACTGCATCCCCCACAGTGGGATCTCCAAAGACAGCAGGGAAGCCCCCTGACTCTAGCCCAGCCTGCCACACCCTTCAGAACACTGCCTCCTGCCCATACCCATGGTCTTCCCAGACTCCTCCTTCCTCCCACTAGACCTCCCACAGAGTTCATTGTTCCCCAAACTCCAGGCAGGACTCTATGCCTTTGCACATGCTGTTCCCTCTGCTTAGAATGCCTTGCCCCTCACTTTTTTTTTTAACCTGGCAAATGCCTTCAAAACCCAGATAGAATGACACCTCCTCCAGGAAGCCTTCCCAGTTCCCTCCCCCTCCACAAGTATCAGTAATTTCTCCATCCTCTACGCTTCTCCTCTGTCGCTGTGCTTTCTTGCCGTGTTGTGCTTTCTTGCCCTGTTGTACCTTCCTTCTTTGTGGTTTGTTATCCTCTCTGGACCCGTGCCTCCCCCATGTGGGGGCTGTGTTGTTCTCATCTCTGTTAGTGATCAGTTCTTCCCTGGGTCCCCCGTCCCCTGGACAGTATCTGGCACATGCCAGGTGCCCAGTCTCAGGGTGGGGAATATTTGAGCTGAGGCAAATGTGGAACCAGAGAAATGAAGGCTAAATACACACTTGCAAGCTCACAACTCAATAAGGCCCCAAATCCTGATGTGCAGAAAGAGAACCTGTCCTTATCGACAACCTTTGACAGGCCGAAACGCGCCCATTGGCAAATGTTTGTGTAAGAAACTCTCCCCGGAGCAGAGGCGGGGCGCCCGTCTCCCTCATCACCCCCATCCCCCACCCCCAGGGCCAGCCAAGGAGTGCAGGCTCAGCGGTTCTGCCCAGCCTTAGAGAGAAGCCCCCTTCAATAAATTGAGTTCCAAAGACAGCACTATTGCCTCGCCACAGTGGAGAGACTTGGCTGGCAGCATTTCTGTGGGATTGGCTCTCTCCACAGCCACTTACCAGCCAGGCCAAGCCCCAGACAGGGGCAGACAGAAAGATAACAGTAACAAAGACCGTTGTTCATTCACCTGCATCTTCCCATTTACTCCCCAGCAGCCCTACAAGATGGGCATGATTAGCCCCATTTCACAGATGAGAGAACTGAGGCCTGCCAAGCACTGCAGTGATTTATGTTTATTAAGCACTTACTGTGCACCAGGGGGCCATCCTCGGACGGACTTTGTCTCCGTCCCCACAGCAACTGTGGCAGCTGTATGCAGTGCTGTGTCTGTGCAGCAAGGAAGTGGCAAGGCTCAGACTTGAACTCCAGACCGGCTCTAGAGCCTCCCACCCCACCCACCTGTTCTAACCATGTTATACTTGCAAACATCACTCAAGAAAAAGTCCTAGCTGGGCATGGTGGCTCAGGCCTGTAATCCCAGTACTTTGGGAGGCCAAGGTGGGTAGATCACTGAGGTCAGGAATTTGAGACCAGCCTGGCCAACATGGCGAAACCCCGTCTCTACTAAAAATACAAAAAAAATAGCTGAGCGTGGTGGCACATGCCTGTAGTCCCAGCTACTTGGGAGGCTAAGGCAGGAGAATCACTTGAACCCGGGAGACAGAGATTGCAGTGAGCCAAGATCGCACCATTGCACTCCAGCCTGGGTGACAGAGCGAGACTCCATCTCAAAAAAAAAAAGAAAGAAAGAAAAAGAAAGTCCAGGCCTTTATTAAATCTGGGGTGTGTGAGTGTTTACTGACTACGTGGCTTTGGCCCTTCTGACTCATCCAGACCATGAACCCAAGATCTGTGGGGTTCCTTCCAGAAATTGAGAGAATGAGTAACAAATCATAATGACAAACACTGCTGGCTCTTCAGAATTGACACAGCATGTGCTGGTAGAAGGCCCTGTCATGTGCGTGTTTCATTGTCTGCATAGTACAGATGTGGAAGCCGACGTGCAGAGGTGAGTTAAGGCCCCTGAGGGCAGGCTTGAGTGTCAGAGCCAAGCCACGTGTTTCCACCCCTCTGAGTCCTTCTGAAAGAGCCCTGCCCTCCCAGGTTCTAGATGGGGACATCAGCTCTGGGCTCCCTGAGTGTGTCGAAGATGAGAACTAAGGGACCCTTCCCCAGTGCCACGGGAGATGGGCCGAGGACCCCAGGAAGGAACAGAATTCACCTCATAGAAAGAGCCTGTCATGCAGTGGCAGCTGACAGGGGTGTAGGAAGTGCCAACGGAGCACGGGATGCTGGGGCGCCCAGAGGGGAGCAGCGCCAGAGCTCTTACCTCCCCAGGGGCTGAAAGGGCAGCGGGAGGACGTGATATCCCTGGGGTCCAGTGAGGGCGGGAGCCTAGGAGCAGCTACCAGTGGGCACCGCAGTGTGGAGGGACAAACCCTGCCAGAGGACAGCAGCATGGCAGGAAGGGGCTGGGATCAGACAGCTGCATCTGGCTGCAGCTGCCCATCAGGCCATCCCACTTGTCGGCCACAGGCCCAGATTGTCCCTGTGATGCATTGAATAGGGTTCAGCCTTCCCAGGACAGAACAGGACTGCGGATGGATGTGGTGGGACCAGAGAATGTCCAGCATATATGGTGAACCACGTACATGTCAGGGCATGTTGCCAGCAGTAGAGGTTGTGTTTTCCCGGGGGCAGGAGTAGCCCTGAGGAACGGTGCCTGGATCATCCACAGGGGTCAGGGCTGAGCACAGCGGAGTGTTAGACCTCCCTGCTGGCCTCACCTGTCTGGACCAGGAAGAGAAGGCAAGAAGGTGGCCTGCGAGTTTGGAGTGAGTCTGAATTACTCATTGCATTTTTCAGCACTGTTTTCCAAAGAACAAAAGAACACACTCTGTAGAATACGGCAAGATGTAAGATGGGAATGGTTTTTTAGCTCAGAATCCGTGAAACATTTGTCTTCCTGGGTCCCAGTATGGCTGGCCTCAGAGGGGCTGGGAATGCCTGGAAATTGCATTATACAGTTTGTGTCTATGTGTGTGTCTGGCAAGAGGATCTTTTGTTTCCATCGGATTTTCTAGGAGGTCATGGGCCCCAAAAGGTTTAGGAAGCACCAGCTTAGGGAAAAGAGCATCAGCAAGACCCGGATTCTGCATCTGGCTGTGTGTCCCAGAGTGAGTCGCTGTGCCCTGCGGACTTCTGTTTTCTCATGTGAAAGATGCTGTTAACAGGGGTACCTGCTTCTGGAATTCATTTGACAGTGATCAGGAGAGTAGCAAAAGCCATAGTAACAGCTTTCCTTACTGGGACCAGGGACTCTTCTACATCCCTTGCAGTGCGGGGTCTCATGTCATTCACATACCGCCCCATGAGTGAGACGCCATTCATCTCCCCATTCTACAGATGAGGGAACTGAGGCACACAGAGATGACGCACCTTGCCCAAGGTCACACAGGTAGTGAATGGTGAACTTGGACGGTACTCAGGTTTACCTCTCTCTCTGTCACAGGGAAGACAGCAGGGAAGCCCCCTGACTCTAGCCCAGCCTGCCACACCCTTCAGAACACTGCCTCCTGCCCACACCCATGGTCTTCCCAGACTCCTTCTTCCTCCCACTAGACCTCCCACAGAGTTCATTGTTCCCCAAACTCCAGGCAGGACTCCATGCCTTTGCACATGCTGTTCCCTCTGCTTAGAATGCCTTGCCTGGTTTTTTTTAACCTGGCAATGCGGCACTGCTTAAAAAAGGTGTCAGTCTCTCTCACCCACTGAGATACCCATTGTCCAATTGGTGTCTCTGGGACCCAGGAGGTGCCCGCAGCAGCCCCAAATGTTCAGAATAGGCCTGCTGGCCTCCTGCCCTCCTGACCAGACCCTTCTCCCCGCTCTGTGCCTTTTTCCCATGGAGAAAAATTACCAGCTCATTTGTGTCAAAATCCGTATTGTTCAGAGCTCCCAGGGCCCTGGCAGACCCCAAGGGCAAGTGGTATCCGTGCCCAGTTCCCTCTGCCTGAACTCTGCCAGGAGGGCGCTCAGATCTCAGGTGGAGGCTTATGAGCTCTGAGGCTGCAACAAAGGCCCTGCAGAATGTGGGCCACTGAATGAAAGGCAGGCACCTTAACCATTCCTCAGGCTGGGCAAGAAGCATGCCAGTGACATCGTGGCCTGTGAGCCACACTCAGGGACAGTGGGAGGTGGCCAGAGCAGATAGAGTGGAGCTTTGGCACCAGCTGAAGCCCTTGATGTGGTCGATGGCACCAGTGTAAATTACCCTGGAGTGCCCCTGCCCCTGGGCTCAGCTTCTTCCCAGCTCCCAGGACTGGCCTCATCTCCCCCGGGTCCCTGCAGCACCTAGGTCAAAGCAGAACGTTCAGTTTGCAGTTCAAGCTAAATAATACCAATTGTTATTACTGTAACTAGCAATCTTCATGTGTCAAACCTTACTCAGGGGGCAGGTGCTATCTGCAGGCTTTCATGGGTATGAATCCTGCAAAATCCTGAGAGGTAAATATAGGTCCTTAGATAACGTCGATTTGTCATAATTGATAAGAAAAAAAAATGGCTTCCCGTCCAGGGCCACTGTCTGTGTGCAGTTTGTGTGTTCCCCCTGTGAAGTTTCGATGTTCTCCCCGTGGAGTTTGTGTGTTCTCCCCGTGGAGTTTGCATGCTCCCCTGTGGAGTTTGCGTGCTCTCCCCGTGGAGTTTGCGTGTTCCCCCGTGGTGTTTGTGTGTTCCCCCTGTGGAGTTTGTGTGTTCCCCCATGGAGTCTGCGTGCTCTCCCCGTGGAGTCTGCGTGTTCCCCCTGTGGAGTTTGCGTGCTCTCCCCGTGGAGTTTGCGTGTTCTCCCCGTGGAGTTTGCGTGTTCTCCCCATGGAGTCTGCGTGTTCTCCCCGTGTAGGTTTTCTTCAGGTCCTCTGGTTTCCTCCCACATCCCAAAGCCATGCACACTAGGTGAATTGGCATGTCTCAGTGGCCCCGGAGTGGGCGAGTGCAGTTGTGTGTATGGTGAGTGCCCTGCCCAGGGCAGGTTCCCTCCCAGTGTCCTGAGCTACCAGGAGAGGCTCTGGCCACCTGCAGCCCGGAACTGGAGTCGTTGGGTAAATCATCATCTTCCTTATTTTTACTAATCTGCCATAAATGTATGCTGAGCTCAGATTTATTTCAGTGTTTAATATTTAGAAGTTTTGGTGTCTTTATTGAGAAGTTTGGTGGTGTTTTTGTTACTGGAAATACACGTAGGATGTTGTTTACATACATTAGCCTATGGTAACATTGATTTAGTTATACATCTTTTCACTTAAGTTGCGATTTCCAAGAGCCTGTGAACTGTCAATTTACTGTACTGTCGCAGTCCTCTGTTTTAGAGATGAGAAAACAGGCACAGAGAGGGCAAGTAAGGGCACCGAGCGGTTGACCACAGAGCCAGGTTTCAAACCTGTGTTTCCCACCCACCATCCAGCTGATCTGAGTGGCTGCCTCTTGCATTTTACCCAAGCGTGTCCTCATACTCATTCTGTGACCTCAGGCAAGTCGCTGTGCCTCAGCTCTGTCATTGGTACTATGGGACCACGGTTCCCACCTCATTAGGGAAATCGTGGGGCTCAAAGGGGAGGATGCCTATAAAGGAGATGGCACACAGCTACTGGCACAGCACTTGCAGTCCACAAATACCATTGTCAGGGCATCATTACTGTCCTTAGGGTCACTCATTCTTCCTTTTGTGAGTTGCCAAGAACACTGCCACTTTCCTTGCGCTCCCGTCATTCAGGCCAGGCTAAGGGAGGCTGGTCTCTGGGCAAAGGATTGAGACACAGAGACAAGCCCTGGGGTTTAGAAGCCTGGGCAGTGGTGTGTGTTTGTGTGTGTGTGTATAATAGGATGGGTGTGCCTGACACATAAGCATTGCTTGGGACGTGTGTGTGTGTGTGTGTGTGTGTGTGTGTAGTAGGAGGATGGGTATGTCTGACACAGCATTGCTTGGGGTATGTGTGTGTGTAGTAAGTAGGGGGATGGGTATGTCTGACACATAAGCATTGCTGGGGATGTGTCTGTGTGTGTGTGTGTGTGTGTGTGTGTGGTAAGAGGACAGTATGCCTGACACGTGTAGGGGGTGGTAAGAGGACAGTGTGCCTGAGACATAAGCATTGCTTGTGATGTGTGTGTGTGTGTGTATGTAGTACATAGGAGGATGGGTATGTCTGACACAAGCATTGCGCAGGATGTGTGTGTGTGTGTGTGTGTGTGTGTAGTAAGAGGAAGGTGTGCATGACACATAAGTGTTGCTTGGAACGTGTATGTATGTGTGTTTGTGTAGTACGTAGGAGGATAGGTATGTCTGACACATAAGCATTGCTTGGGATGTGTCTGTGTGTGTGCGTGTACCTGTGTGTGTGTGTTTGTAGTAAGTAGGGGGATGAGTATGTCTGACACATAAGCATTGTGTGGGACATGTGTGTTTGTGTGTGTGTGTGTCTGTGTCTGTGTGTAGTAAGAGGACAGTGTGCCTGACACATAAGCATTGCTTGGGATGTGTGTGTGTGTGTGTGTTTGTGTGTGTAGTAAGTAGGAGGACAGGTGTGCCTGGCACATAAGCATTGCTCGGGATAGGATATTTACATCTAGTCGCAGATGCCACCTGTTCTTCCTTGTCTCCATGACATAGCACAGATCCTGGCACCTAGTAGGAGCTTACTAGTGCCCAGATGCCATGAGGAGGGGGAGGAGGACTCTTTGGTGCTGGAGCAGCAACCGTAATGTCCTGCCTTCTGAGGCAGTTAGGAGAACTCACTGTGCTTCGCACCCAGTCTCGAGCTCTGCTTATCCGGGTTCCTTATTGGCAGCCAAAAGAAGCTTGTTGTCAAGCCCCCAGCGCCTCGTCACCAAGCAGAAGCCTTCATTTTATCCATTGTCCCTGTATAATGGCAGGGCATTATATTTTTCCTTGCAAGTTGATGCTTGCAAAACACCTGTCAAATTGAACAGCGAAGGACAGGGCTTTGAAAGTCATTGTAAAAGTTGGCCTGAGTAGGTAAAGACCTTGACACCAGACAGAGATGCTTTCAAAAGGGAATAGCAAGACAGACGTTTTCCACCAAACTGCCCTCCCCATCTCCCCTGTCCTCTTCCTGCCCCTGCCCGCTGCCCCGCGCCTCCCTCCCGTCCTTGCCGGCCAAGAATCAGATTTCTCATCTCCAGCGCAGCAGCCCTGTGGTAGGTGAAGTGCTATTCTTCACTGCCTTGCATGTGGGAGTTTGAAAAGAGAGAGCAAGGAGGGAAGAAAGAGGAAAGTCCACCGCTGGCTGTGTCCTTTTCTTCCCGAGCGTGTTACAAACCAGCAGGGTCACGGCATCGAGAAGCTTTCAGGGCCACGGCAGGCCACGGTACCTGCGAGCACAGCCGAGAGAATATAATGGTATGGAAGAAATCTGTGCGCAGAACCCTCTGTTTTACAGCACTCACAGCCAGGGAGGCCGGGCAAACAGGCTTTTATTTGGCCGGGAGCGTGGCTCTGCTTCCCCGTGTTGTCTTATTCCAGCTGGGGAGGACTGATGGGCTGTGGTTAGCGTCTCTCCCTTTCACCTCTGGAGCTGGAAGCGCAGACATGACCAGCATGGTGAGTGGCTGGCAGCGGCACCTTCCCCCGCCTGCCCAAGCCGGGCTGGGTTAGGGCGGGGGATCTATGAGCAGAGCGCCCAGAAAAGCGCTCTTCTGGCACAGGCAGGTGGCTGTCCCTGTCGATCGCTGGCCTCTAGCACACAGTCACCCTCCAAGCCTCACGGGGGGCAGGGAAGCAGCCTGCTTGCTAGACCCCTGGTCCCAGCAGCCGCCACTGACCCCGGCCCCCACTGCCTCCCAGCCAGAGTGTCAGAGATGCAGCTTTCCCCTACACCCCTTCTTCTCATGATTCCCTCGTCATGCCCCTCCCCTCGTCCTCCTCGAATGCCACAACCTGCCATCAGGTGCTCACGTGTGCAGTTAAGATCCTTCCCCATGTGACACTTTATCCTTTGGGGGGATACAGGGCCCTTTGCCTGGGCCCTGCATCCAGCACAGAGAAGAGGCGCTCAGTGACCATTTGTTGGGTGAAAAAATGAACATAAATTAGAACCTAATCATCAGGATGATGATTAGAATTTAATTGAGCATCTAATAGGTACTGGGCAGTGTGCGAGCGTTAACTCGGTTCATCTTCACAGTCGCCCCACAAGGAAGGAAGCCAGGGCTCAGAAAGCTGGCTGGTGTGTACAGGCCCCAGGCTTACCCAGGTATGCCATCGGCACTGGAGTCCTCTGTGGTCTGAAGCCAGATATTCCTGACCATGTGCCTCGAAGCACTGCTGGTCTGAAAAAGCCATCGTGTAAGTTCTTATAAAGATCAAGTCACAGGAAAAGGAAAGAAAGAGGGCAAGAGAGTGTTGTCACGGACTGACCGTGTGCAGAGAGTAATGCCAAGTGGTTTTACGTAACTCAGTCTCATTTCAGCCTCACTAAGAACACTGTTGCTCTCATTTTACTGAGGCACAACCAAGACCCAGAGCAGTGTAGTACCCGGCCTGAAGGCGCACAGGTCTGCACACTGCAGAACTGTGGCTAACGGTTCCTGGCTGTTCCATCACACCTTGTGTCCCAGCACCCTCAATCCCAGATTGCCCTCTGTTTATTGGACCTGGGCCCCTAATCCAGGTACAGCAGCACTTGGAAACCGCAGCCTACAGTCTATTTTTATAAATAAAGTTTTATTGGGACACAGGCACGCCCATTTATTCATATATTGTCTAGAGCTCCTTTCTTCCACTGCAAGGACAGGGTTGAGTGGTTGTGACAGAGACCCTATGCCCACCAAGCCTAAAGTATTTACTTTCTGGCTCATCACAGAAAGGGCTTGCAGACCCTGGGCCTTGTGAAATGACTGCCCTTATTTTATCCAAAAGCCAGGGGTGTCTAATGACTCCCACAGTGACCCCTCCCTTTCTCAGAGCACATAACTCTAGAGGCATCATAACTGCACCCCCAAGGCAACTAGAGTCCTCTGCTTAGATCTCCAGCTTCCCCTATAGGAGGCTCCATTCATTCATTCATTCATTCACTCAACAGTTCTTCACTGATTACCTAATTATCAAGCTGTGCTCTAGGCACTGAGGGTAAAGCAGTGTACAAAAGAGAAAGTCCTCCCTCAGAGCTGATACTTGAGTGAGAGAGACAGGTGATTGCCCACTTCCCCCACCCCACCAAAAAAACTAAATAGCAACAAAGTTCTGATGATACCAAGTCTTGGTGGAAATTAGAAAAGGGAACATAGGGCGGGATGCAGTGGCTCACACCTGTAATCCCAGTGCTTTGAGAGGCCGAGGCAGAAGGATCAGTTGAACCCAGGAGTTTGAAACCAGCCTGAGCCACATGGCAAGACCCGTCTCTACAAAAAAAATTTAAAAATTCACCAGGCTTGGTGGCCCATACCTGTAGTCCCAGCTGCTTGGGAGGCCGAGGTGGGGTTATCACTTGAGCCCAGGCAGTCAAGGCTGCAGCGAGCCATGACTGCGCCACTGCCCTCCAGCTTGGGCAACAGAGCAAGACTCTGTCTCCTGAAAGAAAGAAAGAAAGAAAGAAAGAAAGGAAGGAAGGAAGGAAGGAAGGAAGGAGGGAAGGAAGGAGAAAGAAAGGAAAAGAAAAGAAAAGAAAGAAAGGAAAAGAAAAGAAAAGAAAGAAAAGAAAAGAAAAGAAAGGGTGGTATAATCAGCTCTTCGGGGCCGGAGAGGGAAAGGACAGATTCCAGATGTGGTGGTTGGGAAGTCTTTCTGCTGAGTCAGTGTTTCTGTCTCATTCAAAGGGACCAACCAGCCAAAGATCTAGGGGAAACATCCCAGGTAGCAGAAGCCGCAGGCGCTCAGATCCCAGGGCAGCGTGTGTTCAGAGCAGGCAGAGGGGCCAGCGGGGCTTCCTCCTGGAGCCTTGTCCAGCCTGACAGGAAGCCCAGCTTGTGTTCAAGGTGCAGTGGGAAGCTCCAGGAAGATTTGAGGAGAAGAGTCTCAAGACCCTATTCACACTGTCAGACCTCATCCCCTGCATTGTTGATGAGCAAGGATGGAGGTCAGGGGTCCCATCCAGGCCAGCAAGGGCAGGGGAGCAGAGGCTGTGGGGGTGGGGAAGCAGGTGGATTGGGCATTTTTGGTAAAGGTAGAGCCAGCCAGACATGTTTCTGGAAGGGAGGAGAAAAATCAAAACTGGTCTATAGGGTTTTACTCTAAACCACTCACAGAATGGTGGTGCTGCGTGGCAAGTAGAGGCCCAGGAAGCGGGGAAGAACAGGTGGCTGGGCGGGGGTGTTCGGAGCAGCTTGGATTTGAAGGCACTATTAGGACTCCCCTCCATGTCAGGTAGATAGATGTATGAGTTGGGAGCTCAGGGGCGAAGTCTGGGCTGAGATATAAATTTGGAAGTCATCAGCAGACAGATGATATTTAAAGCCTGCAAGAGTTCACCCCCCTCCCCCCTTCCATAACTTAATCACTCACAGGACCACACATTTTCAAAAGACGGGAGACCGAGAGAGCCCGTTATCCCCACATCAACCCTTGCAAATAGGCCTCCTTGATCTTGCCCATGAAAACGTAATCATCGGGCTTTAAAACTCACAGTCTGCAAAGTTCAAGCGACGATGTGGAGTCGCAGAATTTATTATTCAAAATATCCCTTGGTCGTGGTTCCTTCCATCCACCTGGAGACAGAGGTTTTCTGTAAGCTTCCCATTTTCAATCCTTCGCCTGGGCCCTTCTTGTTTTCTCCTGAAGACTTGCCTCTGGCAGCCCTTCCTCCGGAGGTATTGAAGGCCTAAGTAGGAGGAGGGCAAAGAGGGAGACTGTCCCCATTGCCACAGCGGGTCCTGATGGGAAAGGCCAAGACTGGGTGAGGCCCAGGGATGTGCAGGTGTTTTATCCCTGACCTCATTGAAGTGATCACTTTTTGGCCAGACAAGGTGGCTCACACCTATAATCGCAGCACTTTGGGAAGCTGAGGTGGGTGGATTACTTGAGCCCAGGAGTTTGAGACCAGCCTGGCCAACATGGCGAAACCCTGCCTCTACTAAAACTACAAAAATTAGCCAGGTGTGGTGGTGCACACCTGTAATCCCAGCTACTCAGGAGGCTGAGACAGGAGAATGGCTTGAACCCAGGAGGCAGAAGGTTGCCGTGAGCCGAGATCACACCACTGTACTCCAACCTGGGCGACAGACTCAGTCTCAAAAAAAAAGAGAAATGATCACTTTTTGTGTTCAGGGTGGTGTGTTTTGATCTGTCTCCGGCTCCGGGTCATGTTGGCAAGTAGTTCCAGGAGAGGTTGAGGTTGGCCAGGAGACCCACTCTTTCTCGCACCCCTGGCTACTGCAGCTGCTGGAGGCCAAATCCAGAGGAGGAAAATCAAGGAGAGGGGATTGTTTTGGTCAAGACAGTTCTCAAGTGTGCACCCAAGTGGTGCACATGGCTGGCCGTGCAGGGAGCCCCGATCAGAGAGCTGGGGGCCCTGGAGGCCAGCTGGAGCAGGTATCGCCGGGTCACCCCCTCCTCTCCCCTCCCACTCCCCACGCCCGAGCCTCGCTGGGCGGTGTTTTGGAAATAATTCCAAGTGCTTCGGCAATATCCCACACACTCTCTTCCCCTTCCCCCGGGAGCGGCTGTCCGTGCAGGGAAGGTACTTGCTCCCAATCCAGCTAAATTGTTATTGACTTGTGTTCTCTGCGTTCTGCAAACATTTCACTCAGCCGTCGCCAGCGAGGCCAGGAATCCCTGCTAGGGCTAACGGGGAAGCCAGCTGTGCCGGGCCATTTCTCGTGCTCTTCCTCATCGATCACGGAATTAAACTGACAGAAGGAGAATTTCAGAGCGACTTGGGAGGGGCAGGGGCTGGTCTGGGATTGGATGACGGTTTGGGGACTTGGGGACCAGAGTGCTAGAAATCGGGGCAGGAGGAAGGTGGGTTTCCCTCCAGGGTTGTAGCTGGTGGTAGGGGGTGGCCAGTTTTATTTCTGTGCTGTAGGCTGGCCCAGCCGGGGGAAACCCAAGGAAAACACACAGACAAGGTTTTTAATACAGCTGCATGACCACCAGTGAAACTAGTGTTTGGTAGACAGAGAAGAGAGAGAAAAGAGCAGAGACCACACTGGCAAGCTGTCGGCTGAAATTCAATCTTTATTTTGCCTGCCACATATGAAAACAATGGTTTTGAATGAACCATCACTATTTTGCTATTGAAAGGTTTGCCCTGAAAATCAAGATGCTGACCTCTTTTGGAAAATCAGGTTTGGCCAGCCTGTTTCCACATTCCCACAGGGCGCCAGGCCCAAGGAATGGCTGCAGGTTTATACAAAGGCTGGGCTTCCCAGCAGCCACCATGCAGCCTCCCTGCAGTCTCCTACACTCCCTGGACTGTGAGATGCCATCATATTCCTACCTGGACCCTCGGGCCTTTGCACCTACACGTCCTGGTGCAGACATCACTCATCACTACACCTTGGCCCTGTGAGATGTTACCAGCCGCTCCCTTTCAGCCTCTGCTTTCCAACCTAGGGCCTATGCCGAGGGAAAAGAGATCAGTAGCTAATGTGGACCAAGCCCTAGCACCTGGTAGTCCTCCAGGCCTGAGGCAGAAGAGTTGGGGACACCTTCCCACCTTTCCTGGTTCTTTTTCCCTTTTCCCTCTGTAGTAAGTCACCTTCACCAGGACACTCCCGTTGCTTCCCAGCCCGCACAGGTCTCCCAGTATCTGTAACTAACACAAACACGTGGGACCAAGGCCAGAAGCCCCCAGGCATAGCCCACACCCACAGCCCTAGCTCAAGATAAATCTGCAGGAATCTGGGCTGCAGTGCCTTCGCCAGCCCCTGTGTATGGGTCTGTGTATGGCCTGTCGTGGAATTCTGCACATACACAGGACACCCAGAGCACAAAGCGTGGTCACTTGACCCACCCCCCCAGTCTCCGGCCACTCAGGGATCCGGAGTCCTCAGAACCAAGATTAATAACAGCAGTCGTTATAGCAGTCATAATATCCCGTGCCCACCCCAGGCCATTTGCATCAGAACCTCTGGAGGGAAGATCCAGGCATCAGTAGTTTCCTAGCTGATGCTATCAGACAGCTGGGTTGAGAACCAATGGCCTTTGAAAAGGAAATCGCTGCTACCAGGCCCGGATCTGTTCACCCTTTTCCTGTCGAGACCCCTGCTTCCTAGGGCAGCTGGGCTGGTGCCCCCCACTGTAGGCCAGGCTGTGCCGTGCTGTGCTGTGCCAGCAAGGCTGGAGCCAGCCCTGTCAGAGCTCCAGGTCCTGCTTGGAGAGTGCGGCCACTTGACTCTGGAGAGCCCTGGCGTGGCTGCTTCCACATCTGAAGAGTGGGACAAGGATGTCACCCAGCTGGTGGAATTTCCAAAAGTCCAAAGCCAGCAGGTGCCTGAGGAGTGGTCCCTGCCGCTCGCCCCTCAGCCTTGTCTTGGGCAGCTGGATTCCCTCTTTGCTGGGCACTGCCTGTCCTCTGGGGTGGCCTTGCAGGACCCTTTGATTGTTAGCTTTCATGTTTGCCTGGCGCCTCACCGTGCCAGGCCCTGGGCTAAGTGCGCTCATGCTTTATCTCATCAGATCCCCTGTGGTGGGTGCTCCTACTGTGTCCTGTCTACAGAAGAGCAAGTTTGGTAACTCAGAGAAGTCTGGGACCACCAAGAGACAGTGCTCAGGTCCCACCTCGTCCTGACCACCCAGAGCCCCAGTGTGGCCCCTGTGGGTTGGTGGGTTAGTTTATCCTGTGGAATTTTGTTCACCACTGTATCCCCCGCGTTATTCCTGGCACATAGAGTATGCTCGGTGGTGCTTGCTATGAGTGACTGAAGGCAGGAGCCCATAGGGTCCCCATGAGATCAGCCCAGCAAGCACCATCCCCATTTAACAGTTGAGAGTACTGAGGTATGGAGCTTAGCAGCTCCTGGGAGTCCCATAGTAGCAAAGGCCGGTCTGCAGCCCAGGCTTCTGCCCACCAGCTCTGAGCAAGGACTCTCTCAGATCACACCTAGTTCTTAAAAGGACTGGCTGTGTTTTAAAAAGGCACAACCGGCTGGACGTGGTGCCTCACGCCTGTAATCGCAGCACTTTTAGGAGGCCGAGCCCAGTGGATTGCTTGAGCTCATGAGTTCAAGACCAGCCTGGCCAGCATGGTAAAACCTCATCTCTACTAAAAATACAAAAATTAGTTGGGCATGGTGGTGCACGCCTGTAATGCCAGCTACTCGGGAGGCTGAGGCATGAGAATCGCTTGAACCCAGAGAGCAGAGGTTGCGGTGAGCCGAGATTGCTCCAGTGCACTCCAGCCTGGGCGACAGGGTGCGACTCTATCTATTTAAAAAAAAAAAAAAAAAAAGGCACAATCTTAAAACAGCCTCCTGTATCAGCAAAGGGCCATTGGCTTGGTCTTAGGAGCCAGTCCGATCTCCTGAAGAGTACCGTTTATTCTGTGTGTACCTAATGTGTGCCTGCTGTACACAGATTGCTGAGATGCAGACCCATCGGGGTATCCGAGGGCTCTGCCCATGGGGGCTGTGAGATCTGAAGCCAGGGAGGGCGGGGAGAGACCCATGCAGAGGCACCAGCAGCTGAGGGTGGGGGTCTGGCTTGACCAGCCTTCCAGAGCAGGCAGCCTCCCAAGCCAGGCCAGCCCCCAGATGCCCATCCCCCCACAGTACCCACACTATGGCACCCTCGTACTCCTCAAGGTGGGACCTACAGGTAGCCGGTGTACCCCAGTGGTCCAGGACTGCACACCCTGAGTCTGAAGATTGTAGTGCCTCATTCTGACCTGGAATCCCACCCTCCACGCTCTGCCCAACCTCCTTCCTCCTCTTGCGCTCCTGTGCCCCTGCCCCCTGCCCTTCACCCCGGCCTCCTGGAGTCAATTCTGGCTCCGGCTTAGCAGAGTTTGTGGAAGCCTTGCCTATCCTCTATCTCGGGAAGCAGCAACCCAGGAGCCTCCAGGGACAGGTAGAAAAGCCCCCGTACGTGAGGCCTCCTCTCTCCAGGGGCAGCTAGTGCACGGCCTCGTCAGTCACCTGTAGGCAGGGAGGGGACAGGTCTGCCACACTCACAGGTTAGCCATTCCAGGCTCAAGAAAAACTAGAGGTGTAGATTCTCATGTAGCATTTCCATTTTTAAACATTAGTCACTGATTTTTTTTATTCATGGCAAATCATATCAGCAAATCCAGACACTCTTCCGTGGGTCCACAGTGGGAGGCCCTGCTCCATCCCATTGGTCACTTTTTTTTTTTAAGACAGTCTCATTCTGTTGTCCAGACTGGAGCGCAATGGCATGATCTAGGCTCACTCCTCTGCCTTCCAGATTCAAACAATTCTTGCTTCAGCCTCCTGAGTAGCTGGGATTACAGGCGCCCAGCACCATGCCTGACTAATTTTTGTATTTTTAATAGAGACAGGATTTCACCATGTTGGCCAGGCTAGTCTCGAACCCCTTTCTCAGGTGATCTACCCATCTCGGCCTTCCAAGTGCTGGGATTACAGGCATGAGCCAACATGCCAGGCCCCCATTGGTCACCTCTTGATGCTGGGGTCTTGGTTCCCCAGGAAGCAGCCCCTGAGATGTGGGTTTGAACAGCCGGCAGGTACCTGGGCGGTAATCCAGGAACGTGGGGGGAAGGGAAGGGAGCCAGTCCAGGGGGCCGGAATGAGCAGATCCTGCTGTGGCCAGCTGACACCCAAGCCCACTGTGGTTTCCTGAGAGCCATGTGGCACACACCTCAGGACTGTCCCCCAGGACACAAAGAACGTGGGACGTGTATCCATAGCTCCCATTCACATCTCTCACTGTTGGTGGGTTGCTTTGGGGGGCTTTAATGCCTGTCATTTCTAGCCTGCCACACACTGGGGCCACGTATCCCCCTGTGGCCAGAGAACACCTTGGCACTGGAGATGGAGCACTGACCATGGCTGCTGCATTTGTCCTCGTGTTATAGAGGAGGGGAGCAGCCCGCCCTTGTACTCTGAGTAACAGATTCCATCCACAGCAGTAAGAATGACCAACCTGTATTGACAGCTGGCTGTGTGCTAGGCACTGTTGTGAAGGCCTTATATACATATATTCACTCTTTTAATAGCCTTACGCACCTTAGGCATGTAAATTTCATCACCATTCAGTAACTGCAGAAACTGAGAGGAGCCCAGAGAGGGGAAGCAACTTACCTGAGTTTCCCAGCCAGGAGCAGCAGGGTTTGATTCTGACAGCTCACCCACCCAGCACCGGGCATCCAGCACCCTTCACCCTGCACCTCAGGCCTCTCCGTTCAGAATCTAGCCCTGGGCTTCCTGGCCCAGCGCTTTTCCCCTCCCTGAGCTGTTCACACCTGCCTCTTCCCAGGGCTCCTTTCAGAACTCGCTTCTCCCCTTATCAGCCACGCTCTTCTCCCCCCGGCTTGCCTCGCCTCGCCGTCTGCCTCCGGAACAAAACTCCACGAAGCGCTTTCTCTTGTCGTCCCGACAGCCCCGCACCCCCGCCCGTGCCTTTCTCCCTGCCTGCCTGTGCCTTCCACGCAGGGCCGACAGCACCAGCCAGGGAAGGGAGAGACACAGGCTGGCATTCTGTCAAGGAATTAATTGAAAAATAAAATCATTAGGTGGGAACTCCAGAAATGCAAAAATGGTGGTTGGAGGTTGAGGGGGAGGGGGGCAGGACTGGGGGGTTGTCGGGGGACGGCTGAGCTTTTTGTCAAGTTAATTTCTCGGGTATTGATGTTTGGTGACATTCACTTGTTGTTTATCTTCGGGTGCAGCTGTAATACTGAAAGAAAATGCACAGCTTGTTTCGTTTATTTATTTTACACCTTTCTCCGGTTCTGCATTATGTTTGTTTGGTGAAAACCCACTGAGGCTTTTGATGTCGGGGAAGTGGGATTTCAGCAGCTGTTCCCTGCAAACAGGGTGCTCCTCAAGGAAGCAGGGCCGGCGGGGGGGTGTGGGGTGTCATTTGTTAGGAACTCGGGGCCTGACTCGTCCTCCAGGGGGGCAGTTGGGGGGGCCCAGCCTGAACCCTGGCAGATATGCCAGGCCCAGGAGCACAGTCATGGCTCCTGAGTAGTGGGCCCCTGGGCACTCCAGGCCCTATCTGTGAACCTGATCATCATAGCCATCCGGTGAGATGGCCCCTATTTCTATCCCCACTGTATAGACCGAAAGCCGAGGCCAGAGAGCTGAAGTGACTGTCCCACGGTCACTTGGCCGGTCAGTGGCTGAGCTAGAACCTCAGATCATGTGACTTCTGTAGCCATGGAGTCAGCGGGCACCAGGGCACCAGTGCACCTTCTACGTCTCTTGCCCCATAGCCAGTGTGCAAACCAAGCAGGCGGGACTCGCGATTCCCTTGGCCTTGATGAACCACATCATCTCATTCCTTGACCTGCCAACTATGTACTGATCATGTATCATAAGCCAGCCTCCCTGTAAGAGCCCCCGCCCTGTGAGCGCTCACTGCCCCAGTAGCCAAGAGTGACATGAAATTAACACCTTTCCTCTCAGTAACAGTAACGCAGGCATTGGTCTCAGCACCATCGACTGAGCCCTAACCAGGGGCCGGGTGTTTCCCTTTTTACTCATTTGAGCCTCACCACAACCCCTAGTGTTCCCATTTTACAGGTTAGAAATTGAGGCACAATTATCTGGTTCTTTCTCCATCTCCCCCGCCTGACCAGAAGGCCATAGGTGGGACCAAGCCAGACTTGTTCCCCAGCATGCCTGGCCCAGAGCAGGTGCCACAGGAGTCTCTTGCGTGTGAGGGGGTGAGAACGTGAATGAAGGCCCTGGACAACTCCTCTTGGCCTCGTCTCTGCTGCTGTTTGTCCTTCAGCAACCTACACTCCTTAACCCTCAATTTCCCGTCATTCACTCCCTCAGTCTCTCAGCACACATTTATTGAGCATCTACTATGTGCCAGGCACAGTTTTGGGCATTGGGAATGGAACAGTAGACAAAACAGATAGAAACCACTGCCTTCCTAGAGCTGACGTTCCAGCCAGGAAGACAGATAGTAAGGTGGAAACATGACACGTTGAGACAGGGAGATGCGCTGTGGGAGAAATGGACGGGAAAGGGGTTAGGAAGTGTACATAAGGGCAATCTGGGGGACTTGGGATTTTAAATAAGGAGGGATGCTTCACTGGAAAGCTAAGGCCCCTGAGTGGCTCCGTGGGAAGAGCATTCCAGACCAAGGGAACAAAAGATGCAAGGTCCTGAGGTGGGAGTGCTGGAAGCCAGGAGCCAGGAAGGGGCTCATGTGCCTGAAGCAGAGTGGGAGCGAAGCAGAGAGGTGGCGGGGCCTGCTCGGTGGCCCTGGCAGCTGACATGACAGCTTTAGCTTTTCCCCAGGTGAGATGGTGCCCATGGAGGCTTGAGCAAAGGGGCGGCATGCTGTGATGGAGGATTTAACAAGCTCCCCCTGGCTACTGTTCGAGACCAGACTACTGGGAGGGAGGCAGAGGAAGCTAGAGGCAATCGTGGCAGGGACCAGTGGGCGCAGGAGCACGGGAAAGAAGCACCGAGTCCAGGTCAGCCTTAAAGGTTGAGCTGACACAATCAATGGGGCCAGAACTTGCCCCCGAGCCAGCCCTTCCGAGTTGTCAGGATGTGAGAGAGAACAAAAAATCCCATGAAGAAGGCAGCTGGTGCCACCGCTGGCCACCCCTTAGACCCCAGGCCAGGCCTGGCCTAGGAAGGCAGGGACCCCTGCCCCAGGAGTGAGCTGCCACCCTCAACCCATGTTAGCAGATGGGAGGGGCACCAGCAATCACCTGCAGGCCCTGTTTTGTTGTGTTTCTATTTTCCAGCTCCTATTACCGGCCCACAAATTCAATTTCCAGAGGCCATTGTGCACCTTCAGGGCTGGCGATTATACGGAAACCAACAACATCTAGGAGGGCGTGAGGAAGGAGAGGAAGCCGCCTCTGAGCCCTAGGCTGCCACCCCACCACCCCAGCCCACCCTGTCCCCCTCTCCCTTTTCATGATTAGCAATGACGGGTACAGCTGCCAGGCCTGCGACTCCCAGGTGGTGGCCAGGCGGGCGCCTCCCGCGCTTTCCACACCCTCGCCGTGGGGCAGGCTCTGCCATCCCTCTCTCACCCTTGCTTCAGTCGCTCACTCCCCTTTCTGGGATATTTCACAAGTACTTGGTAGGTGCCAGGCAGTGTGCTAAGGCCAGGGACACAGTGAGTGGGACAACATCCCACACAAAGAAAGGCTTGCAGCAGCATGGGTACTAAAAAGTGCCAGGGGGTGGGGTGGCATTGGAGCTCAGGTGTGGATGGAGATCTGGGTGCTGCCGGTGCAAAGGTCTCCAGCAGGGGCAGGTAGGCCCGCTCCAGTGATGCCTCCAGAGGACTTGAGGCTTTCTTAGGGAGTGGTGGATCTGATGCACGTGTTTTAGAAGGATCCCTTCGTGGGAGGAGGGTCTCTAGTGAGGGGGGAGGGGTGTTTGGATCAGGAATGCATCCAGGGAGATGATGAGAAACGGGGGCGGTGTTTGAATTGATTTGGGAGGTATGAGACTGAAGAAACAGGCTCAGAGAGATGAAGTCACTCACCCAGGACCACGAAGAGGGGAACCAAGGCTTCATCTCTGGGCCAGGCACTATGCTGGCCCCGGGAGGTCTCAGTAGAAAAGGCTAGGCCGCTGCCGTGAGTTCCAGGGAGCTCCCAGCCTGCCAAGAGGTGGAGGTAAAGGACCTCAGGGTGATTTACTGTGGGAGGTGTTTGAGCCATGGAAAGTGAGAGATTTGGACAGCCTCTTTACACTGCCTCTCTACATATCAAGCCTTACTGCGAGTGAGGCTGCCCACTGATGGGTGGTTAGACTAGCAGAGGGACTGACAGAGGAAGCCAGCCTGGATCCCAGCACCCCCCGCCAGCCTCGCTTCTTTCCCAGAGGGCCAAGGGACCCCACATGTCCTCTCCTGCCACCATTGATCTCCTTGGAGTTCTCTGACCAGCGCCAGAGACTTTCATGAAAAGCAGAAAGACTGGGCTTCGGTGTGACTTGGGTTCAAATCCTGGCTCCACCATTTCCTAGCCGGGTGACCACAGTCCTGCGTGTCTGTGCCTCAGTTCCCTCGCCAGCAAGAGGTAGTATACCACCTGCCTGTGGGGTTACTGACAGGAGTGGAGCCATGCTCCTGATGGTGCCTAATTAGGAGTTGCTTGTGGGGCTGAGCCCACTCTGCCCTTTCCTACCTCTGTGCTTTCTTCGTGACCCCGAGTCCCCTCTCCTCGCAGAAAATGTCTGCATTCTTCAAAGCCCGAGTCAAATAGTCCTCCTCTTCAAAGCCACCTCTAATTGTCATTCCCTCCATGCCTCCTCTGGAATCCTTGAGCTCTGCATTTGTTCTGTTCACCCACCACTTATTGAGCACCTGCTGTATGCCAGCCACACACTACACCATTAGCCTGACCTCCAAGAAAACAGATGCAGCTTCCACTCGTTTCCCCAGCCCGCTGCTTCGCTCAGCCTGTCTGAAGGGTTTCAGCTTCCTCCAAGCCAAGCTCTGACCTGCTGGGAGGGAGCAGCACAGGAGACCCCCCTGCTCTTTTTCTCAAGGGAATCCTTTCCCCTGAGGGTAGAAGATGGGGAGGATATGGCCAGGGAAGCAGGAGAGTTTCTGGGGGTGCGAGGGAGGCAGCCCCACCATGGTGATGCTGAGACTAACCCTGGTGTTTCTCCCTCCTCCTCATTTCCCCCTTTGATTCTCTCCCCTACTCCTTGTCTTTCCTTATTCTCCTGTCCTGTCTGTTCCCTCCCTCTGTATCTTCTCTCCCTCCACTCTCCCCCTACTTCCCTCTCTCGCATCCTCTGGCTTCTCTTCTGTCTCCCCGCACCGGTGTTCTGCTCATCTCTCCCCTCTCCCTCCTTCCTCTGTCATTTCTCTCTTCCTGCCTCCCAACCCTCTCGGCTGTTCTTTTCTCCTCTCCTGCCATCTGGGCTCCCACAGAGCCCCCGAAGAAAAAGCGGTCTGTGGTGTTGGACGAGATCCTGGAGCAGCTGGAAGGCAGTGACAGCGACAGCGAGGAGCAGACCCTTCAGCTGTGAGCTGGCGCCGAGAGGGTGCGTGGCTCCGGGGCCCTGGGGACAGGCGCTCCAGCTTCTGCAGTCCCCACCATGCAGGGGGAGCGAGGCGGGACGGGGAGCAGCAGGCAGCCCGCCCTGCACTGGTCCAAGGTCGGAGGGGACAGGGAATGAGGAAGGCCTAGGCCACTGCCCGGCGGCCCAGGGCTCCCAGGCTTCACCAGTGATGCGTTCTATCAGACACTGACCGCACACCTGCTCTGTGGCAGGCACAGAAGAGTGCAAGGGAGCAGGGCAGGGTGCAGCCGTGTTAGTATGAGACACCTGGGGACAGCTACACAGGGAGCTGCACAGCTACACAGGGAGCGAGGACCCTTGTTCCCCATCCCACCCCAAGAGAGTAAGGGGACGAGGGCCAGCTATCTGGCATCAGGCTGCCTGGTAATGAAACCCCATGTCCAAGCTCAAGCTGGGAGACCCCGGCCCAGTTTCCTACCTCCTGGGGCCCAGCCTTCCCATTGCTAGCTAGTTCTTAACTCATACAGTTTTGGAGAGAAATCAACGCAATAATGCATGAAGAGTGCCAGGCATGGTGCTGAACCCTGCTCCTCCTCCCCCACCAGGGCTGCTGAGCTAGAATTCCCACCTACATCTTTCTAAGGGACTGTTCACGGCTTGGGACCTGGCCTCTGTCCTGCCCATCCTTGTCACTTGGGACCACAAGCCCTGGTTCTGTCACCCAGGGAAGCCTCCCAGTGGCTCATGAAGCATCAAGCTCCAAGCCCAGATGCCAAGCTCCCCAGCTGAGCCGAATGATGTCACTCCTGGCGGCCGCGTTCTGCTCATGGGCCTGGAGCCCCATGAAACACATTGAGGTCCTCTCCACCGGCCAACAGCATCCCCAGGCTTCTCTCAGGCGCCTGTGGGCACATTTCCTCCAGTTTGAGATGCAGCCTCCTGCCCCGAAGGGCCTGTGCCAGCACCAGCCGGAGGGCAAGATGGAGAGGGCAGAGCAAGAACTGTGGTGCATCTCGCCTTGGTCTGAATCCAGGCATCACCATTGCCCGAGGTGTGACCTCAGACTAATGACATCCTGTCTGATCCTCCGTTTTTCTCTCTAGGAAATGGGGGTAATAATTGTGCCTACCTCAGATAGACGGTGCCAAAATTGAGTGAGTCAAGCCAAGTAAAGCCCAGAGAAGATTCTCATCAGCCTTTTGTTTTCCTCTTCATTTAGAATCACTGGGTGGGGCTCCATGTGAGAGTTCGGGAATCGTCAGACTTTGTGCATAAAACGTGGTCTGTGCATGTTGGTGGGGATGAGGTTCCGGTCTTCATCCAGTTTTCAGAGTGGCCTAGAGCCCAGGGAAGGCCACATGGAGCTGGCAGCCTGCAAGACCAAGCATGCACCTCGTGTCCTCTAGGGCAGGCACCCCCTTAACCATCCAAGCTCATCCCTGAGAATTCCTGGAAACAACACAGAATGGCTTGTTCCCCAACCCTTTGTTTTTAAGTGTTTTAGGGACAGGATGCAGTGGTGCAGTTAGAGCTCACCGCAGCCTCGGTGACCCTCCCACGTTGGCCTCCCAAAGCGCTGGGATTACAGGTTTGAGCCATCACGCCCAGCCACATTCTCCAACTTTTAGAGTGTGGTGGCTCACAGAGTCACATTGACCA
Organism: Cacajao melanocephalus; assembly: GCA_963573385.1. NCBI lineage: Eukaryota > Metazoa > Chordata > Mammalia > Primates > Pitheciidae > Cacajao > Cacajao melanocephalus. The sequence continues at coordinate 64,271 of CAUYLG010043856.1, forward strand.
CAGCCTTCTGGATATTGGGGGCTGAGCAGTGACGTCGCTGTTAAACCACACCCAGGCCGACCCTCAGGTGACCAGGCTCCCAAGTTGCTGTGGGTCTTGCAGAATGAAAGGGCTGGAGACCGACCTCGTGCCTTCCCACTGCTCATCCTGTCCGGTGGCATGTGGCTCCTTCTGGCTGAACCTTCTGGTCTCTATGATTTGTACTCACATTTCCACACCACCGGAGCCAGCGGGGATGGCCAGCTGGTCACCAGAAATAAGGTGTAGACCCACGAGCCTGGTGCAGAGGCAGGCATCTTTTGGCACCAACTTAACTGGCCAAGAGGATGCTTCTAGAACCTCCCCCAGAGTAGGATTCAGCCCTGTCCAGGGCTTGGTGTGGATGAACAGGCGTGGGCTCTGCATTCGGACCTGCCTGGGCTCCGTAACGGTTCACTCTCCAGCCTCGTGAGCCTGGGCGAGTGACCACCTACTGAATCCTCAGTCTCCTCATCTTTAAAATGGGGTGATGCAAGTAGCATCTCCGTCACAAAGGCGTCGTCAGACCCAGGCAGCTGCAGACGCCTGCCTGAGCTCTCACGGTGGAGCGATGGGAATCAGGGCTGTCCGGCCCTTCCTGCGTAGCTGCCTTCCCTGTGGCCGAAAGAAAAAGCTGGCGAGCCGGAGGAGGTTCAGGAACTGCAGAAGAATGAAAGGGGGCAAGAGGAAGGAGAGCTTCTAGCCTCTCGCCAGGCCTGGCCCAGCATTGGCGGTGGGGAGTCAGGCAGCCTGGAGACCATGTACTGAGCCTGGCTCTGGCCGCCCTGTCTGGAAGGGGCAGGTCTGTCAGCACACGGGAGTAGTGGGGTCCACTCCCACAGATCTCTGGGTGCCCCTTCATGCCGCGCCCACCAGACGGCACCCTCATCTCCTCTCTTCTGGCTCGGGTCTCCGTGTGCAGCCAGTGTGGCCTGACTGATCCGTGAGCTGGATCGAGTCACTCTGCAGCTTCAAACCCTTGAGGGCCTCCCCGACATGTGGCAAGTCAAGCCCCGCTGCTCACCCCCGCACTGAGGCCCGCTGCTCACCCCTGCACTGAGGCCCGACTCACCTGACCCTGCCCCCGCTGTCCCCGGCCTTCCTCCCGGCAGGCTCCCACCCCAGGGCCCTGGCCCTGGCTCTTCCCTCTGCCTGGATGCCCTTCCCCCAGTCTTCCTGTGTGGCTCCTTTTTACTTTCCTTTGAGATCTTAGATTAAATCAAGCTTGTCCAACCCAAGCTTGAGCTTTGAATGCGGCCCAATACAAATTTGTAAACTTCCTTAAAACGAGATTTTTCTTTTGCAATTTTTTTTTTCTTTTTTTAAGTTCATCAGCGATCACTAGTGTTAGTGTATTTTATGTGTGGCCCAAGACAATTCTTCCAACGTGGCCCAGGGAAGCCAAAAGTTTGGCCTCCCCCAGCTTAACTTCTGCTTCCTCTCTCGGAGGGAGGCAGCCCCCTGATCAGTTCACTGCAGTAACCACACCCAGCTCCTCTCCACACCCAGCCCGCACCCGCTGTCCCCCATCCCCTGTCCCTCAGTCACAGCATTCAGTACAGGGACAACCTGGAGTTTGAGCAAGATCTCAGTGACCCTGAGCCTTTTACCCCTTGAAAATAACAGGAACTAGGAAAGCGATGATGATTTTTATTACAATCATCATCATTGTTCTAGAATGCAGTAAAGTACAGCCAGGTAGTCATAAAGGAGAGCTGGGGAAAGGCCTTGCCCAGAGGAGGAGCTTTCGACTCTTCCTCCTTTGGAGAAGAGGGACTGGTGAAAGCGTTTTGTGGGAAATTCCTCCATCCGGCATGTGGGGGTTGAGCTGGGAGGCTCTAAGCCTTCGAGCCAAGGCAGCAAGGGACTGATAGCGCTGTCACTGGAAGGGGGACCGGGAGCTTTCTGAAAGGCAGCTTCAGTTGCTTTTGAAGCAATGATGGGATGTTGGTAGACCCAGACACCCAGAAGATCTGGGAGAGAAATTACAGAAATAAACCACAGAGGTGGTGCTGAGGAAGGAGCACTGCTCAGGGCGGTGAGCCTCCTGACCAGGGTCAGGATGGTGCAGGGGGCAGGAAACAGGCTCAGCCACATCTTAGAAGGGCTGTGACAACCACCCCCCTCCCCACCAATATGGTCACAAGAGAGCCAGGAAGAGAACCATGACAGAGGTTGGACCAGAGCACACACCTGGGAAAAGAGAGGGGACACTAAGAGGCCAGAGGGGCTGGAGGGACACAGGGAGGTGGGAGGTCAGCAAGACAAATGCCTCACAGAAGCCAGAGGCACACATCTGGACGAGGCCAGGCCTGGTATTCAGAGTGTGGCTTGGTTAGCCAGGGGGAACAGGGACAGGCTGTTTCCAGAGTGGGGGGCTGGCTGGAACCGCATCTGATCTCCTCACATCCATCCCCCACCCACTGTGGACCGCAGGGGCCTTGGGCTGCGTCTCTGAAGCTCCCTTGTCGAGAGGCTTGTATTCAGTTTGGCCAGCGGTGGGCACCAGCCTGCGCCTGGGAGGCTGGCAGAAGAGAAACTCCAGGCATCCTCCCTCACCCTCTGTCTCCAGTGGTGTCACCACCAAAGGTCACCTGGATGGATGAGGAGGGCCCTGGCTTTTCTACTGTAGGATGCACACAGTCAGACTGCAGGAGGGAGATGGGTGGTCCAACAGGGCCTGGAGGAGGGACAAGTGAGGGGCAGTGGGGCCTGAAGGAGGGACAGGAGTGAGGGGCAGTAGGGAGGGGAGGAGGGACAGGAGTGAGGGACAGTGGGGACGAGAGGAGGAGAGCGGAATGACTCCCAAGGCCTGCATTGGAATCTCTAGGCTCTCGGTGTTTCTGCGCCTTGTGTTCCAGGTCTTTCAAATGGGTCCAGGAATTCCTGCTGCATTGGATGGGTTAGGGCAGAAAAAGGGTCGTGAATGGAAGTAGTTAGACTGCGTCATGCCTAGCGAGTGCTTAGTAATGGTAGTTGCCATCATTATTGTGAACATAACTTCAAAACAAAGCAAGCTTGCGGGGCTGCACCCAGCAGATGTCAGGCCAGCTGCAGCTGGGCCCACGTCCAGAGGCTAGGGCGGGATGGAGACTCACAGGGCACTGCGCCATGCTGGGGAGGAGCCTGTGATGCAGGAAGGAACCTGGAGGAGGTGCCCCTGCCCTCTGGCTGCAGTGGGCAGACCAGCACATTTCTCTCCTGGCTATTCCTGCACAGAACCAAAGTTTAAGCCCAGATGGGCCCATGGCTGTTGGGAAACAGGTGGGCACCCCCGGGAGCAGCTGCTGGTCTGTTGCTCTGTCTGTTCCTAGCCCTTTCTTCCTGGTTTTTTAGACAACGTATTGCTCTATTGCCCAGCTGGAGTGCAGTGGCATGATCTGGGCTTACCTCCCCACTTCAAGCAATTCTCCCGCCTCAGCCTCCCAAGTAGCTGGGATTGCAGGTGCACACCATCATGCCAGGCTAATTTTTTTGTATTTTTAGTACAGAAGGAGTTTCACCATGTGGGCCAAGTTGGGCTTGAGCTCCCGACCTCAAGTGTTCCACCCACCTCAGCCTCCCAAAGTTCTGGGATTACAGGCTTGAGCCACCGCACTCACCTAACCCTTTCAACTGGGGTCGGTCCCACGTGGGTGAGGACTCCACAGCCACAGTAGCAGAACTGCCTCTTCTGAAAACCAGACTCCAGGACCCCTGGATCAGCACCTCTAGGCCAGTCCACAGACTTACACAGTTAAAGAAAGAACCAGCGTACGTGGGGTGATCCTGGGGTGCCAGTGGATCCCAGAGCAGGCCCGGAGGTCTGCCTTTCTCCCCAGAAACTGGAGCTGTCATCCCCCACTGGTGTGCACTGGGCACGGGGGCTGGAGGGCCATGAGGCCACTGAGCTCAGCATGCTGTCACTTCTTGGGAATTTGTGGGGGTGAGGAGACTAGCTGGGGCCACTCTGCAGAGGGCAAGAATGGGCACAGGGCAGAGGCATGGGCTGGTAGAGTGAGTCCTCTCCCTCATTCATTCATTCATTCATTTGTTCATTCATTCATCCATCAGACACCTACTGGGCATCTGCTATGTGCGAGGCTCTGTGCCGGGTACTCCAGACACAAGGACAGAAACCCGGGTCACCCTGTGTGCCTCCTCACAGGCCTTCCCTGCTGGGTGGACGCAGGCTCGGTCTCCTAGGCTTTAAGCCCCATGCATCAGGTGGAAGACAATTTCCAGTGGCCTCTGCCGGCTTGTTTTTCCTCCTCTCCTTTCCCTGCCGCCGTGCTCTTTTTTGTCTTTTGTGCAGGGCCGCCTCTTGCAGCGCCCGTCTGTGCTCCGCAGCGTCTAGGAAAGGATTAGTGTGAGCAGAGCATGCAGGCTTTGGTGAACAGAGCCGAGCTTGGTTTCAACATCTAATTCAATTTGTTCTGCCGAGATTGAAATATGAAATGGTTGCCAGTCAAACGTTCAAAGGACGGGGAAGGGAGAGTGAGTGCCTGCTGAAATTTAAATTTTAATGAAAATGACTTTAACCCTTTGGTACACTTTGCGGAAATGTAGCACCTCCTCCCATCCTGGGAAAGCGGCCTCTTGGCTTAGCTTCACTAATAATATGTCATCGTTTTTTTTCCAGCCGTCCCAATAATAAAAGATTAATAGAATACTTGCGTAATAATAATTTATTCACCCATGCTGCCCGGGCTGTTGAAACAGGCACCTTGCCTACATGACTTTCCCAAGCCCCGTCCCAGACAAGCCCAGGCCCCGCGTCGGATGCACTCGTCACACCAGTTGTCTCCCTAGCTCCTTACAGCTGCGAACAGTTTCTGTGTGTTTATTTCATGTCTGACCTTTCTTTCTCTAGAACATAAGCCCCAGGAGAGCAGGGTCAGTCCCTGTTTTGTGCATCATGTAGTAGATGCTGAGTAAATACTCGACGAAGGCATCAGTGGCCCCAGCTTTGTCCTTTTAGCAACTGTGAGAGGTAAGTTTATGGGAGATGTGGAAACGGAGAGGTGGGTGACATTCCCAAGACGGCGCTGCACCGAGGGCTGCCACCAGGCTCATGCTCAGCTCACTCTGGCACAAGCCCAAGCCCTTCCTCCCCAGAGCAGTGAGGGCAGTTCCCACAGGCAGGGGGCCAGGCCCTACGCTGGGCTTTAGAGGCTCATCCTGTGCTCTCGCTCCTGCACCAGGGCCTGGGACACTGTCTCCACTTTACAGCGGGGGCAGGCCCAGTGTGTGCCAACTTGAGCTCTGTCCTCAAGGCAGCGTGGATGAAGGCCTCTCTCCTCACCCCTGAGGAGGTGCTCCTGTTCAGCTCCTTCTTGCCATGGCACCCCCAGTGTGCTTTTTGGTTTATTTTTTAATATCATCAAATGCTATCAGTGCCAGGCCAGTGGGCATGCATTGCAGCTCACTGTGGCTGTGGACTGACAGTGCCAGGCATTGCCCAGGCATCATAGGGTTCCAGGGTAAAGAGTGGGGCGATGGGGGCAGCCCTGAGACCACCTTCAGGACCGTCGGCTTCCAAGGACTGATCCCCCAGCTTCATCCTCTGGGACTCACACAGTCCCAGAGCCCAAGGGAGAGGTTCAGACCTAAAACACCCAGCAGATGTGTGTCGAGCTTGTGTGTACCAGGCATGGCCGTGATGCTGGAGATACAGGAGTGGACACAGCAGATAAGACTCCCTGGCCTCAAGCAGCTGGTGGCCAAATGTGGGGAGACCCAGCCACAAGTGGGCAGAGGATTGCTTCCCTGGCACTGCTGAGGCTCTGTTCTCTCTGGGGGATGTCTGGCGGGCTCAAGGAAGGGCTCCTGAGGAGGTGGCATGTGAGCAGAGCTGGGAGGAAGGGGACAGATCTATGTGCTCAAGAGAGAGTGAGGGGACCAGCCCAGACCACAGACAAAGCCAGGGAGAATGGGCAGGGGGCCTCCAACCCGGCTCAGGCTTGTGTATGAAGTCTGGGCCTGTGGAGGGGAGCAGAGCTGCCCCAGTCTGCCACCATGTTGACGATCAACAGCAGAAGGACAAGGACCGAAACAGGGACAGGTGTTCAGAAGCCATTGCAGTGAGCAGGAGAGATGGGGTTGACTCAGAGCAGGGAGGTGTCCGTGGAGGGCTGAGGTGGCCCAAGCCGGTAGATAGATTGAAGATGCAGCCAGTGGCCTGAAGGTTTGGCTTTGGGGTGTGTACAACCAAGGCTCGCGCTCTGGCTGCAGCCTAGGCAGTGGGAAGAAGGAAGCTGGTGTGCACTGAGACCACTGCAGGAGGAGCAAGCTCGGAGGGAGGCAGGAACTGGCTTTAAACTCAGTAAGCTGTTGCTAAGAGGTAAAGATCACACCTGAGGATGTGTGTCTCAGGTTGAGGAGAGGGTTGGGCAAGGTATAACGGGAAATTCTCCTGCTTTGGTTAAGAAATCTAAGAAGGACCAGCCTCAGTGCTTTACTCCTATAATCCCAGCACTTTGGGAGGCTGAGGCAGGAGGATTGCTTTGAGGTCAGGAGTTCGAGACCAGCCTGGGCAACATAGGGAGCCCTCCATCTCTACGAATAATTTTTAAAATTAGCCAGCTATGGTGGTGTGGGCCAGTGGTCCCAGCTACTCAGGAGGCTGAGGTGGGAGGATCACTTGAGCTCAGGAGGTCGAGGCCACCGTGAGCCATGATCACAGCACTGCACTCCAGCCTGGGCGATGGAGTGAGATGCTGTCTCCAAAAAAAAAGGGAAAAATAGAAATCTAAGAGTCAGATGAGAACTAACAGCCCCGTGTAGATAGATATGAGAAATCCTAGCTCATAGCTCCAAAGTTTCAAGTTACTTTTTCGGTTTTTTTTTTTGTTTTTTTTGTTTTTTTTGAGATGGAGTCTTGCTCTGTTGCCTAGGCTGGAGTGCAGTGGCGCGATCTTGGCTCACTGTAGCCCTCACCTCTCTCACTTCAAGCAGTCCTTCCACCTCAGCATCCCAAGTAGCTGAGATTACAGGCATGCACCACGATGCCTGGCTAAGTACTGTGTTTTTAGTAGAGATGAGGTTTCGCCCTGTTGGCCAGACTGGTCTTGAACTCCTGACCTCAGGTGATCCTCCTGCCTCTGCCTCCCAAAGTACTGGGATTACAGGCATGAGCCACTGCACTGGCCTCAACTTCATTTTGAAGCCACTTCTAGGTGGTTCCAAACTCTTTTGGCTACAGAACTCATTTCCCAAACAAACGTCTTAAACAGATTAAGCGAGAACTGCTTTGTTACAAGTCAGGGTGCAGGGCCTGACCTCCCCACGCCAGGCTCCTCCTCTCCCACCACACCTCAGTGATCTGAAAAACACTCAAAAAATGTCTCTCAAATCACAGAGCATGGACTTGTGTGCTTCAGGAGATGGTTTAGGTGGCCCACACGCTTTTCTTTTCAATTTTTAACTCACAAGTTTATTTTCACATGTGTGCCACAAATTCAAACCTCTATTTGTTTAGGTCATCAAACCTATGGTTTTGCTAAGTTCTAAGGAATACCAGTGAATTGATATAAAGAAAAATATTAAAAATATGAATTTCATAAGGCAAAGTAGTAAAGAAGGGATATGAATGATCAAAATCAGGGATTGGCCGCCATGGCCCATTTTGTTTGTTTGTTTGCTGCGGTTGCCCGGTTTTGTAAATAAAGTTTTATTGGAATACAGCCACTCCCGTTGGTTTGTATATTGTCAGTAGCTGCTGCATGTAGCAGAGTTGAGTAGCAACAGAGACTTTCTGACCTGCAAAGCCAAAAATATTTACCATCTGGCCCTTTACTTCAAGTGTGGTAACCCCTGATCTAAACCAAACCGCCATAATTATTAGATTAGAAAGCCCAAGAGTGGCTTCTTCGAGATTACACTGTGGCTGAATTCCCCGTCCCGGCTTTCACCTCTGCCGTGCTGCCTTGGCACATGTGCTGAGTAAAACTTTATTCCCAACACCAGCCAACAGTAGCAGCAAAAATTAAAATAAAATGGGCCGTGGTTTGCCAACCCCTGATTTCGAATTTTGATCATTCATGCCTCTTCTTTGCAACTTTGCCGCTGACTTACCCACAGTGTGACCTCGAGCAAGCTCCTGGCCTCTCTGTGCCTGGGTGTTCTCACCTGTGAACCGAGAACAGGACAGACAGACAGACTCCTGCGGATGCGAGGATAAGGTGAGGGCTGAGAATGGTCCTGGCCACACGTGAGCACTGCACAAGCCTCAGCTGTTGTTACCCCATCCCCACAACATGAAGGCAGTGTCCTCCTGCACCCTGACAGGTTTGGCCCATCACCCGCCACCCAGGAGGCCATGGCACTTCAGCACGAGCCCCGGGAGGGGCCCCGCAATCTAATTATAGCACTGCCAGAAGCCAGGGCCGTATTCCCCTCCAGCTTCCTTAATAAACCCCACTTCCCCGTAATTGCAGATTTCACGGAAGCGGTCCACTGGGGCCACCGTGTCCCATCCTTGGGCTTAGGCCAATGGCAGACATTTTGTTGTGCAGATTTCCAGATAGCAGCTGCTCCCGCCTTTCCTGGAACTGTCAGGAGCCCCTCCCTTCTCCCGGTCCCGAAAAAGATTCCAGGTGATAACATCGCTGCCACCTTGTACACTGCAGTTTACAAAGCACGTTCACATGTGGGAGCTGGGTCACTAGGCATGGGCTGTCACTGCCGTCGCACAGATGAGAAAACTGAGGCTCCAGGAAAGGAGGGGAGCAGCCCATGGCCAGTGTTCCAGAGAGAAAGCCCGGGCTGCGGCTCCACAGTCAAAACCCCTCCTCCCTTCCCTTTCGGCTTTGTGGAAGAGGAGAGAAAGCTGAATACCTGGCACTGTGCGAGGGATAGCAGGAAACCCCATGTCCCATTAACGGTTCTCAGACTGCCTTCCCCGGAGATGCTGAGATGCAGGCTAAAGGAGTGGAGTCCAGAGCCTTGAACGCCTCCACCTCCCAGGATTTTATATTCTTGGGCTCAATTGCCCAACCCTCATAGTGTCAGCATCTCGCTGCAATCCTAATGAGCTGCGAGGTATTTTGTGGACCCTACACACAAGTCAACACCCTCACCCAGTGCTCAACCGAAGAACAGCAGCTGTCCCAGTGCTAGGGGACAGCCAGCTGTGTTCACCTCCCAGAGCGACCATGTATATAGGTCAAGGAATGTGTTGGTTGCTGTGACAGACCCAGACGTCAGTGGGTTTAAATGAGTTGGAGATGGATTTCTGTGTCACCTGACATGGGAGGTGAGCAGGCCTGGTCTGACGGCGAGCAGCAGGGGCCCAGCCCCTCTGAACTGTCACTCTGCCATGCCTCCACTGTGCTGCCACCACCCAGCCACCAGGAGTGGGGATGAAATAGAGGGCTTGCCCTGCCCTTCAGGGACACAGCCTGGGCATTCTTATGTCACTTTGGCCAGAATATGGTCACCTGGTTGAGCCTAGCTGCAAGAGATGCTGGGAAATGGTGTTTCTCCTAAGGACACTTGGCATTGAATTTATGGCCCACCCATAATCTCAAGATCCTTAGTTATATGTACAAAGACTCCTTTTTCCCAAATAAGGTCATATTTACAGGTTCCAGGTGGACATATATTCTGGGGAGAGGTCACCATTCAACCCTCTGCAGACCGTCTGTGTCCCCTTTCCTTGCTCTACAGGCATTTAATGAGCACCTCCTATTGGCCAGCCCTGAACTGGTGGCCAGGGATCCATCAATCAACACAGCAGGGTTGGCCAGGCCTGGTGGCTCACACCTGTAATCCCAGCACTTTGGGAGGCTGATGCAAGCAGATCACTTGAGGTCAGGAGTTTGAGACCAGTCTGGCTAACATGGTGAAAACCCATCTTTACTAAAAATACAAAAATTAGCTGGGTGCAGTGGCTCATGCCTATAATCCCAACACTTTGGGAGGTGGAGGCGGGCGGATCACTTGAGGTCAAGAGTTCAAGACCAGCCTGGCCAAGATGGTGAAACCCCATCTCAACTAAAAATACAAAAATTAATCAGGCACAGGGGCAGGCGCCTGTAATCCCAGCTACTCGGGAGGCTGAGGCAGGAGAATCGCCTGAAACTGGGCAGCAGAGGTTGCAGTGAGCTGAGATTGCACCACTGCACTCCAGCCTGGGCAACAGTGTGAGACTTCATCAAAAAAGAAGAGTACTTGCTTAATGAGTGAGTTTACATCATCTGTGTATAAAATCTAGAAACATGTCTGGTTTGCTGAAGGCTGACTACATGGGTGGGTGCTGAGCCTCATTTCAACCACAAAAGCTGATTCATTGCAAGAGACAGAAGGTCGTTGTCTTGCAAGCAGAGAGTTCTGGCATCAGAACCTAAGGAGCAACACGGGAATCCAAGGCCATCAGAGCAGCAGTGGTCACCATTACTGAGCCTTACTCTGGACCAGGCACTATAAGCCGGGGAGTCCTCCCAACAGCCAGAATTAGATGGGGTTGTTGTCCCCAACTGACAAGTGAAACAGATGCAGAGAGGTGGTGAGCCTTGCCCAAATTCACAAGGCTATTAGTAGGAGGAGTCAAGAGACTTTAAGGGCCCTTTCTCCGTCTACAAGAAAGCAATAAACAATCAAAGATAAAGAATAATGTTATTCAAAGAACAGTCAGTGACCTTGTACCTAGGAACCTTGCTGTGGTTGGGATGGAGTGGGGTAAAATCCCGATTACCAAGCCCTCCTTGTACCAAATGAATGAATACTAATAAGATTGAGTCTTAAGACTCTGTATTGAACCAGGCACCTTCTCCCATACCTACATGATACAGTTTGGATTTGTGTCCCCCAAATCTCATGTCAAATAGTAATCCCCAGTGTTGGAGGTGGGGCCTGGTTGGAGGTGATTGAATCATGGGGTGGTTTCTTATGAATACTTTAACACCATTCCCCTGGGTGCTGTTCTCATGGTAGTGAGTGAGTTCTCATGAGATCTGGTTGTTTAAAAGTGTGTAGCACCTTCCCTGCCCCCCTCTTCCTCCTGCTCTGGCCACGTAAGATGGGCCTGCCTCCCCTTCACTTTCTGCCATGATTGTAAGTTCCTTGAGACCTCCCCTGAAGCAGAAGCTGCAATGCTTCTTGTATAGCCCATGGAACCATGAGCCAATTAAAACCTCTTTCCTCTATGAATTACCCAGCCTCAGGTATTTCTTTATATCAGTTCGAGAATGCAAATACACCCCACCTCTAGAATTTGTCTGTATCCCAGTTTGGGATACCCTGTTGTGAAGTGTACATGTATATTTTCTGCCTTCAGGTATCAGATTCTTTGCTGTAAACATAGAATGTAATGTACCTTCTTTCAAACAATCATAGGAGCATATATAAAACAGTACCATATATAAGGCTACCAAAGAAAACCTCAATACATTCTGGAGAGAGGAAATAATATGGATTACATCCTTTGACTACATGCAATAAAAGTAGAAATTTGTATCAAAACAGGAGAAAGAAAAGCTCATAAATTAAAACTCTCAAAGAACTTGAGTCAAAAAAATAAACACTGAAATTGCATAATATCTTCTAAAAACAGCAGTAATCAAAACACTCATGGTTCTGATGACAGCTAAAGCTATGCCTAGAGGAAAAGTCATAGCCTTAAATACCTACTACATACACACTAAGCTCTGCCAATTCTATCTTTTATTAGTTATCTATTGCTGCTTAATGAACAATCACGAGACTCAGTAGCTTAGAACATGACATGATTATTTAGCTCTGGAGTCTGTAGGTAAGGTGGGCAGTCTTTGTCCTGCTTGGTCATTCATGCCTCTGCCTTCAGCTGCAGGTTAATTAGGTGGCTTTGCAGATCTTGGCTGGGCTCTTCCATCTCTCAGAGCTGTCTCCTTGTCTAGCCTGGACTCAGGCTGAACTAAGTTCTCTCTCATCCTCCAACTGGCCAGCCTAGGCATCTTTTCATGGGTAAGTCACAGGAGCCAGAGAGGAAGAGTTTATTCAAAGCCTCTTGTGCCAAATTTGCTACTTCCCCATTGGTCAAAGCAAGTCACATGGTGGAGCTTCAAGTCAGCAAGGGAGGGGTCTATTAGAAGCCATGAATATGGGGTAGAAAGGGGCAAAAAATTGGGATCATGAATGCAGTCAGTCTCCCACATAATTCTTAAATATATCTTGCATCCATCATCTTCCTTGGGCACCATCTTAGTGCTAGCCCCCATGTGCCACCTTGATTAGTGGGACAATCTCCCTTTCCCCTTTCCCTCACTCCACTCCCCCAGTTACCTCCTGCTCATTCCTGAGATCTAACCATCACTTCCTCTGAGCAGTCCCCTGACCACCCAAGACAGGTGGTCTCCCTCTGGTCCTCTGTAGGGCTTGCCACTGCTGTAGGGTACTTCCCTCACTGCACTGTAAAGTCTGTGTGTTCTGTCGCTCTGCTGCCAGCAACCTGAGGACAGAAACCATGTCTTATGTACAGCAGCATCCACAAGCAAGAGGCACCCACTAAGTGTTTGCTAGCATGCAGGTAGCCCCTGGTCTGTCCCCTTGAGAAACGGGGCATTCAGACACTTGTCATTACCAAAACCGGGGAAGTTCTGGCCAGCAGGTGAGCTCAGCCTCACTCACGGTTGTCTTCTGACTTCAGGAGCATTCATGCTGCCAAGGAACCCAGATGGCACTCCCCAAGCCCCAAGTGTGAGTGGGCCGGCCAGTTAATTCCCTCCTGTCAAAAATGGTCTGTGCTCTTTGTCTTTCTCCCTCACTGTAGTCCGTCCGGCTTGATCATCACAGCCACATGGGTCCCAGAACCACCCAGAGGTCACTGGCAGGTTCCCTCTGGCTGGGCAGCCTCCAGTCCCAATCATCTTTAAGGAAGGGAAGCCTGCCCAGCGAGCTCAGGCCAATCCCTCCCTCCCTGCCAGGGCAGACTAATAACCGGAACCCCTCCTGCCCCCCACCCACCTCCTCTGTAGGAGACCCTGCACGCACCCACACCTTTGTTTGCCCTCCCAGCCTGCTCAGATTGGCCATGGTGTGGATTGGAAATGGTGCCCATCCCCAGTTTAAAAAGTGCCCCAGGGCTCTTCAACAGCCGGATCCAGTTCATTCTGGTTCCCAAGACTCAGTCATTTCAAACACCGTTTTCCCTGGAAAACCTTTGAATTTAGAAATCTGAGTTTGGGATTTAGCCTCATTTCTGTGGACTCGGGTTCCTCTCCAATTCCCAAGGCCTCCCTGCCCTCACTGTGGAGCCCTGAATCAGGGGCGAGCTGCACCACGCTGCCTCGCCACCCAGCTGGGGCGACCTCATATCTAGGGGGAGATGAAAAACCAACTCGTCCTTGTTCCGGCCCAGAGAAACCCAGATTTTTAACTTCCTGGTGTCTTAAAAGCAGTCCCGATTCTTCAGTCTCTCTTCTCTCCAGTTAGGTAGGTGATCTACTTAGAAGAATTGTGTATTCATACCTACCCCCTCGCCCTCCACCCAAAGGACTCAGTAAGGTACTTCCCTCACTGTTTTACGGACTCAGTAAAACAGTTGGTGGATGGGAAGGGGTGCAGCCAGCGTTTGTGTTTTCTGAGTTGACTGCTCTCTTTTTACTTTTATTGCATCTTGCCTGAGAGTCCTGGCTTCTGGAGCGGAAGCCATTGGCCCCTCAAGATGCAATTCCCCTGCTTCCAAGAAACCCAGGCCCTGGCCAGGCATGATGGCTCATGCCTGTAATCCTAGCACTTTGAGAGGCTGAGGTGGACAGATGACCTGAGGTCAGGAGTTCAAGACCAGCCTGGCCAAAATGGGGAAACCCCATCTCTACTAAAAATATAAAAATTAGCTGGATGTGGTGGTGGGTGCCCGTAATCCTAACTACTCAAGAGGTTGAGGCAGAGAATCACTTGAACCCAGGAAGTGGAGGTTGCAGTGAGCTGAGATTACACCACTGCACTCCAGCCTGGGTGACACAGTGGGACTCTGTCTCAAAAAAAAAAAGACAGAAAGAAAAATAGATATGCAAAAGAAACACAACCCAGTCCCTTAGGAGTGAGAGGTCAGGATCCTCCTTCTGATCTGGACGCACAGGCTGGAAAATCGCCCAGCCAGGATTCTCCTTCTCAATTCCCGCATCTCTGCACCTCTTTCTCGTCTCAAAACAGGGATAATGTGGCCATTCCTCCCCAGCCGTGTTAGGAAGACCCAGGAGATGAGTGTTGAGCCACCGCAGAGTGCCTGGTTTGCAGGAAACACTGAAACCATTCATTCCACTGAGTTTTGCTAAACGCTGCTTGGTGCCAGGCCCTGGTTGGTAAGCCGAGGATCCACATCCAGGCCCCCATGGGAGTCATCCCCACACACCCAGGCCCAAAATGACAACTGGTGACACCCGTGTAATGTGTGTGCTGGGATGGCGCCATGTGCCAGGAGAGAAGGTTGCTGAGGGGCCTCCTTTAGAGCGGCGAGAGCAGGTTTCTCTAGGAAGTCACTTTCCAGCCAAGGGAGAGTAGGAGGCAGCTGAGCAAAGGAAAGAGGAAGTTCCGGAGGGAGGAACGGCCTGGGCAAAGGTGCAGTCGCAGGACATGAGTGCATGGCTGCCGGCTCCCCTCCAACCTCAGTCCCCAGCCCCTCTTCTCCATCACCTGCCCTGGACAGAAAGGCCTGCTGGCGCCTCCAGTTCCAGGATGGAGCGCCATCAGCTGGAGGCTGCTCCCAGGACACGGAGCTGTCCCCATCTGGGGGCCAACGCCTTGGGTCAGGACTGTGCAGGTGTCCCTGTCCTCAGACCAGCCTCCTCCTTGAGGCAGGGAGTCACGTGGCAGCTGACTGAGGTTTCAGATGTGTCCACTCATGAATATCAATGAGGCCTGGTAATTCACAGTAAGTGAGATCCAGATTGACTATTTTAGCAAGGCTTTCACCCCAAACTGGATCTGGGGAAGGAGAGTGGCAGTGGCGGGCAGCGGGCAGGTGTGGGCATGATGTGACCAGAATTGGAAAACCCGGCAGCAGAGACACAGGCAGCAAGGTGGCGGTGGTTGCCTGCTCACTGCTGGAGGGGCCGCCAAACAGGCTGGGCAGCAGGGGTCCCCTCACAGGCAGCAGGCGCTGAGCCCCGGCACAGAGCATGTGCAGCCCACGGGAATGCTTCAAAAAACCCTGCAGTGTGACTAGGGGCCAGGGATTGGTGGGCTTCCTCAGGGTAGAAGCTGTCAGCCCCAAGCAGGGCTGAGAAAGGGCTGCAGCCTTTCAGGGGTGTCTGATGCCCACCCTAGTGTCTGGCTGGCGCCAGGAACGTGAGCCCTGTGGGTCTCTTCTCTGTCCTGGACGACAGCCAGTGTTTCTCTCTGCAGTTGTGGGGTCCGACTGGGGATCCAGGAGTGATGAGTTGCGTGGGCAGAGTGCTCCAGGAAGGGTGAGATCCCCAAGGCATGCTCCAGGAGAGAGAGCACCCTGAGAGCTTGGGGCCCTGAGAGTCGAGGGTGGCACCTAGCCTTGTTCTGAGCACTTCCTGTGAGCAATGGGCTCAATCTCACCAGAATCAGCTGGAAGTCTGAATTGCAGACAGTTTCATGGGAACCAGCCAGCGTGCTGAATGAAAATCCGGCTCTACAGCTTACGAGCTCTGTGACCTCAGGATGGTTACGTGGCTATTTTGTGCCTCAGTTTCCTCTTCTGTAAAATGGGGATGAGAGGAACACTTACCACCAAGGATTAGCTGAGCATGCCTGGGTGTGTCACCTCCCAGCTGTGTGACTCAGGCAAATACTGTGCCTTCCTGAGCCATGTCCCCATCTGTAGGGTGAGATCAGGAGACTGAAATGAGATGTAGAACGCCCCCTGCACCGTGGGCATTGGACGAGGGTCACTCTCCTCCTTCCCTCAATCTCCCCCATTGGAGTCTTGGTGCATCCACTACCCTGAGGAGTGATTGTCATCACTGCCCTAGCCATGGGTTAACTCAACCCTCACGCCATCCCACAAGATGGATACCATTATTGCCATCCTTACCTCCCGTGAGAAAGCAGGAGCCCAGAGAGGGCCCGTCACTTGCTCAAGACCACACAGCTCATGGTTGAGCCAGGCTTAGAACCAGGCAGCCCCACCCTGGGGTCTGTGCTCTCCACCCAGCACTGTACCCCTCAGCCGGCTGGGTCAGTCTGCACGTAAAGTCTCACTTACAGGCATGCCCTCCTGCCCATTGGAGAAAGCAGTGGAAGGCTCTGGAAACTGCACATCTCCCTCCAGCCCGCAGCTGCAGGCTACTGGTGGCCAAGAGAACTTCCCCCTTCCCTCAGGCGCCAGAAGGAGCGTTGGGGTTTTAGCAGGAGCCAATGGGGGGAATTGCAGAGAATCAATCCTACGGAATCCTTTATTTTCCTGGTGCAGTGCGATCTTGGTGCCACTGTCCCTAGCCGTTAGGACGCTATCGGTTCCCAGAAGCGGCTGCATGCTCCCACTCATCTTGCCTCCCACAGCCTAGTTCCAGGAGAGGACAGCTTCTCTGCCTTCCAAAGATTCCCTTCTGTCGGGGATGTGGTCAGCCCAGAGTAGGGACAGGAGAAATGTGGGGCTCAAATTAGGAGACGCTGTGTCCATCCAGGCACATATTTGACAGGTTCTCGGAGTGGGGATTGCGTCTTAAAGACGGTAGCCAGCCTTCTTGGAGAGCTAAATTCAAGGCCCTGCAGATTCAATGATAAACTGAATCCATCGCCCCATGATCGAATCCTCCCCACAGCCCCATGGGTACTGCTGTCTCCCTGTTTTACAGTTGAGGAAACTGAGGTTCAGGGCTGCTCCTGGGGCTTCTCAGCGCCACATGGCTTGGAATAAGCTGGTGCGGCGTTCCTGCTGGGTGTCTCTGACTTCCAGCCCCAACACTGGACCCCTAGCTGAAGGCAGCGACAGAGAGCCCAGTGCATTTGTGCATGCGTCAGAACAGACATTGACTAGACATTGATTAGCACCTTTCCTGCTGGGCCTGGCCTTAGCGTCCATGAGGAAGAGGGTGGACACGGCCCCTGGCCACAGAGGGAGCCCCAGGCTGGTGGGGAAGCAGACAGTTCTGGTGATTATTGAGGACTGAGAATGCTGAGGGCCTGTTGGACATGTGTGTTCATATGTGCACCCGCACGTGGAAGGGTCAGCAAGCCACGGACACACGGTTCTGCCGTCATCCCGAGCTTAGCCTTGGCCTTCAGGAAGCACCAGGCACTGCCTTTACTCATCCAAACAGTAGCCAGAATATGGATTCAGGGCCCTACAGGGCCCCTCCCCGGCCACACTGTCTGTTTATCCAATGTGAGATGATATAAAACATAGTTTTAAAACCAGCAGATTGGGGTTTTTTTTTTTTTTTTTTTTTTTGAGACAGAGTCTCATTCTGTTGTCCTGGCTGGAGTGCAGCGTTTTTATCTCGGCTCACTGCAACCTCTGCCTCCTGGGTTCTAGCAATCATCGTGCCTCAGCCTCCAGAGTAGCTGGGAATGCACCATCATGCCTGGCTAATTTTTTTGTTGTTGTATTTTTATTAGAGAAGGGATCTTACCACATTGACCAGGCTGGTCTTGAACTCCTGACCTCAAGTGATCACCTGCCTCAGCCTCCCAAAGTGCTGGGAATACAGGCATGAGCCACCGTGCCTGGCAAAACCCAGCAGACTTTGTAACCAGGGAGGCAGGTGAGCAGGTTGTCCGCCTTCATCACAGACAAGCTGCGTCAGTTTCAATGTCTCCAGCCAGGACGTCTTGAATATGACGTCAAATCTAGTGCAGAGGGGCCCAAGGGGGAGGAGGCACTGGGGCTTCCCCAAGGCCACTGCTGACAGCGGGCTGGGTGTTACACCCAGAGTGGCCCCAGGAAAATGAGACAGTGGTGTTGGGACTCGGATGGAGCAGTGTTTGGGGCACACGGTCAGGCTGGAGACAGCTCAGGACTGATCAGCCTCAGTTTCCTTGCCCTAATACATAAGCGGCATTTCTCCCACTGGAAAAAAACACCCCGAGTACACCATGTTCCGTTTCACTCTAGCATGTGTGAGATCCAGTCCTTCTGGATTATGAATTCCCTGAGCACTGACCCTGTTCTAAGTCCTCTGGGTGAATGAACTCATTCAGCTTTGAAACAGATACTAGTATTCTCCCCTTTTCCAGACAAGGGAACGGGGCACAGAGAGGTGTGTTGGAGTGCTCAAGACCACACAGCTTCTAAGTGGCAGGACCAAGCTTAGAAGTCAAGGAATCTGGCTCCAGGGCCCACACCCTTGACCACAGCACACCGTGGCTTTGGGCTGGTCCCTCCCACGCCTGCATGTGCTCCTGGCAGGGGGTGTGCATCTACGCTACTAAGCCTGTGGAAGTCAGAGCCCATCAAGAGATGAGCTTCAGAGGCACACTCTGAACATCACCTCCCAGCTTGTGGAGTCTCCGGCCCCTTTGCTGGAAGGTGTGAGTCAGCCAGAGGGGAAAGGTTTGAACTGTGAGGAAATAGGGCAGGGGTTGGGTTAGCGTCCCCTCTCCTGATCAAATGCTAAAGGACATGTCGAGGAATGGGTGGGCAGAAGGCTAAGAACCAGGGCATGACCCTGGGCCCCTGTCCTGTGGCCAAGATCCAGCCCTGCCCACCTGCCCACCTGCCTCTGGGATCCTTGTGGCCCCTGTTCTGTCTCTGTAAAGTGGGCATCCGCTTATTTGGCTAAATGTGTATTGAAAGCCACCTAAGTGCCAAGCCCTGATCTAGGCACTGAGGATACCATGGTGAAGAGAACAGACACAAAGCCCCGCCCCCCTGAAACTCACATCTCACTCCTGGAGACAGACGTTCAGCAAGTCAGAACGTAATGTCAGGCAGAGGGGGCTGCAATGTCATCAGAACAAGCGGAGGGCACGCAGCAGTCGGGAGCGCCTTCACTCGGGGCCCAGGCATGGCCTCGACAATGAGGTGACAGTCATGCTACTGACACCTTGACGATGACCAGGAGGAAACTTGTCCAGGGCCTCTCAACATAGTAGTAAGTGCTCAATAAACAGCCACCACTGGAGTGGTGCCTGTCCTTGTTATTTGCATTCCTATTCCCGGTCCCATCGATTCTTAAGCAGATGCCGGGTCAGCTAGAAATTTCCCCATCTAAACTGCAAAGATGAGCGATATTCATGAGGGGCCATGGGGAATAGATAGGCCAGCTTGCCACTGCTGCTAATTTTTATTTGCATCTCAAGTGGGTCTTGTCACCTTCCTGATGTGGGGAAGCACCACGAGGATTCTGTGGGGGCAGGGGACACTTGCCCCCTGGTCGGAGGGCATCCAGGGGCTCTCTGCATCCGTGGCTGGCGGCTGGAGAGGGTTTGCCATTGGAGTTTGGAAGGCCCAGCCTGCTGCCTCCCATGAAACACTGGGTAGTTTCTCATTTTCCCCTTGAGTAGTTTCACAGCCCAGTTAACCCTGCAGCAAAGGCTGGCTGGGATGTAGACCCAGGCCTGAGAAGGAGGCGGGTGAGAGGAAGCAAATATACCCCACGCCGTGCCCTGCCCCCACCACACACACACACAAAATATGAAATGGCCAGGAAAAGCTCAGAGGAGAATGTGATTTGCAAACACTGGCCCTGGCTCCAAGACAAGTTCCCCAAATACAAAAAAAGACACCACGCAGAGATGCCACTTTGGGACATATATTTTGCAAACTGAACAGCAAACTGCACGAAGGCTCCTGTTGCTGCTCTTTGTCTTTTAGAGCAGCAATTTGCCCCCTGGTTCATTCCCCTAAAGTGTGCTGCAGCTGTAGAATTCTTGCTTTGATGGTGGTAGTTGGGGGCGTGGCATCACTTTTCGTTATGAGGGGTTGGAAGTGCTTCTCTCGAGCGTCTGCCCTGCCCCAGCTGCCTGCTAACAATGCTGGTCCATAACCATGTGAGAGAGGCTCATATGCCCATTTTTCAGGTGCAGCAACTGAGGCTCAGAGAGGTGTGGTGACTTGCCCAGGGTCACACAGAACAGAAACAACAGACTCAGGCCTCAGGCTTCAGGCCCATCTGCCCTCAATTCCTGCTCTGAAGTCAGTGCTCTTTCCAGAACATACCCTGATGGGCCAGGGCAGCGAGGGAGAAAACGGGCCATCATCTTGCAAACAGCTTCCGGTCTGGGGTCCAGGCAGTCCCGGCCGGCTGCAGCGGTGACAGCATCAATTTACCTTCAGGCTCACTGGCCCCCTTTGCAGCTCACTTTCAATCAGCGAGAGCAGCTGGAATGAGACCCTCCCGCCGGTGTCAGCTCTGGCCCACAGGCAGGGTCAAGCACCACACGTGGGCATGTCGGGTGTTTCTCTGCCCTCATGGGGCTCTGGAATCGGGGTTACCAGTGGCCATCAGGCTGGGCAACACGAGTCCAGCTTCTTGGACCCTCACAGTGTCAACGGCTTCTGGAGCTGAGCCACCACTTTGTCCCTGCTGCCTCTGTCCAGGGGTCTCCAGCCTCATGGTAATAATTCTCATTGCGATTAGAATCATCTGCTCCACTCCAGCCACTAGGGCCACCCTGCAGTCCCTTATGCTCTCTGTCCCCTTATGCTCTCTGCTGTCCCCTCCTTTTCTCCAGGTCTCTGCTGAGATGTGGCCTCATCGAAGAGGCCTTCCCTTTCATCCTGTGTAAAGTAGCGCGCCCGACGTGCTCTATCCCCAAAGCGTTTGATTTTCTTCCTAGCCCTTATTCTCCTCTGACATACCTTTTGTTTGTTTTTGTTTGTTTGTTTTGTTTTGTTTTTGAGATGGAGTCTCGATCTGTCGCTCAGGCAGGAGTGCAGTGGTGCAATCTCAGCTCATTGCAACCTCCACCTCCCAGGTTCAAGCAATTCTCCTGCCTCAGCCTCACCTGTAGTAGCTGGGACTACAGGTGAATGCCACCATGCCTGGCTAATTTTCATATTTTTAGTAGAGATGGGGTTTCACCATATTGGCTTGGCTGGTCTCGAACTCCTGACCTAGTGATCTGCCCACCTTGACCTCCCAAAGTGCTGAGATTACAGGCATGAGCCACCATGCCTGGCTCATCCTCAGACATACTTTATATTTATTTGTGTATTGCCTGCTTCTCCACCCTCCCCCAACTAGAATGTTCCATGAGAGAGGGGCGTGTTATCTTGGTCTTTGTTGAGTCTTCAGTGCCCAGAACTGCACCTGGACAAAGGCACATAGATATGGAGTGAATGAGTTCATAGGCAGAGAGCTGTGGGCTCTCTCCTAGTCATCACCTCCCTTCAAGGTAAGTCATCTCATCCCCACTTCACAGATCAGAAGACTGAGGTCCCAGGGGCTGAGTATCATGCAGCTCGAAGTGGGAGAACTGAGTCTCCTTGACGCTGATATGGCCACTCTGCACAAATGCAGAGAGCCGCATGTCACCCTCCAATGGCATCAGTGCGACAGGGAGCTTTGTCCTCCATGAAGGTGGGCAGTTCGACTCCTGACAAGCCTCTGCAGCTTTCAAAAAGAGTAAAGGGGGATCAAATCAAACTAGAAGTTGGAAACCTGGGTTGGCCTGCCTGGCTCTGAGTCCCTGGCGAGTCTGCAGCCGTTGTCTGTGCCCGAGCCGGAAGCAGGGCAGAGAGTGGCAGGCCGCGGGGTCTGGGGGCTTGCTGGCAGCCGGCCGGCGGCGCCTCGCCTGACTTAGTTAGAATGCAGCCGTTAGATCGCTGCCTCCTCTCTGATGGCTGTGAGTGATTGACACTTACAAATTACCCAGCCGAAAGTGTCGAGTCTTTGACCCCTGAGTAACATCTTTGGCAAGCCTGAGATTTGCCAGCATTTTGTCATCTAATTACTACAAATCCCTTGAAAATTCACTGGCTGGTGAATTTTTAATGCAGGGCAATTTCAATGTGATGCATGGTCCAGATGGGTTCTTGCGTTTCTCACCTCTCTCTCTCTTTCTCCTCTTCTCTCCCTCTCGTGCTGTCTCCATTCCTCTTTGCTTAACTTTTTTATTTCCTAACCTCCCAAACTTCTGAATGAGCTGGTAGTAACAGGAGCCCCACCCGAGCGTTTGCATGGAGTGGCTGGAGGATGGCTGGCTGGCTGTCTTCGCATCTGATTATTTTCATGCCATGTTAGTGGGAAATGGGCTTACAGACCTGTCACCAGAAAAATGCCTCCCAGAGAACACATGGGTTCACCTTCTCCTGCTAGCCTTCCCCAACCAGCATAGTAAACAAAGTGGCATAAATAAACCAGTCTCCTGGCCGGGCGCCGTGGCTCACGCCTGTAATCCCAGCACTTTGGGAGGCCTTGGCAGGCAGATCATGAGGTCAAGAGATCGAGACCATCCTGGCCAACATGGTGAAACCCTGTCTCTACTAAAAATACAAAAATTAGCTGGGCGTGTTGGTGTGCATCTGTAGTCCCAGCTACTCGGGAGGCTGAGGCAGGAGAATTGCTCAAATCCAGGAGGCGGAGGTTATAATGAGCCATTGCACTCCAGCCTGGCAACAGAGCGAGACTCCATCTCAAGAAAAATAAAAAATAAAGCAGCCCCCTTCACTTCATACCTTGTGAGTGGTCACTTTCCCCAGGCAAGCGGGCTGGTGACTCTCTGCAGGGTTGGTGGCATTCACACTAAACTCTTGGGCAGAGCTAGTATTTCATCTCCATTTTTTTCTTTTAACTCATTGCTGAGGTCCTCCAAGGACAGTGCTCAGTGGGGAAGGGGCAAGACAGCTGCCTTTTGCGGCGCAGAGATGAAATCATCTCTTCTGCCCTGCATGCTTGGACATTCAATGCTGACCAGGCCTCCAGGCTTTTTGGACCTGGACAGGGAAATGGACTTTCTCCAGCCAGTGCCACACCGCCCCATGTTGTAGAATGAACTTGAGACTTCAACATAGAGGAAGGCCGGCCTCCCAGAGCTTCGGGTTTCTTCCCCAAAGGAGCAAAGAAGTAGCCCATGAATGAGAAATGCACGTCCCGTTCTCTAAAGACTCAACCACCCCATTCTGGCATGGTTTTAGAATTTTATTATTCTTTCTTTCATCTATGATATGTATATTGAGTTCTTATAGCTAAATACAGAAACAAGATGCCTTTTAAACTTTGTGCCCCAAACAGCCCTCTGTACGGATGCTACCCGCATTGACAAGACAGAGGGTGGAAATCAGTCACCGCATGTTCCTGCTGTTGACCTCCTAGAGATAAGTCCCTTCTGCCACCTCCGCTAGCGTCCCCACCCCCTCCCTCCTTCCCCCTATTCAGGGAAACGAGGTCTTGCTTTTCAGCCCCGTTTCTGGTTACATATGTACATGGCTGATAAAATATTCCTCTTCACCCCTTCTCCCCGTGGGACCTGCCGTCTTACGGGGAAAGGGTTTGTATGACAGCGACCGCAACAGACGACGTGTCGCCTGGAAACCACAGTAGGGGGGCGACTCTCTCTCCCCTCTCCTTTTTATTCAAATTTCCTCTCCTGGTTTTGATAACAGCATCGTTGCTGGAGAGCAAAGGCTGGGCTTCCTCCGTGGTACTCTGGCCGATGCCCAGATGGTCACCCTCCTGTCCTTGAGAGAGAAGGAGGATGCCACTGAGGTCCTGACCGTTTGCTCCTCACGATGAGCACCTGAGGCCACTCGGGCCTGCGAGGAGGTCGCTTCTGCCCTCCTGCTAAGTAGGCAAGGCCGTCTTCTGCAAAGCAGGCTCAGTTTGTTCCATGCGGAGCTCACTCTTTCTTTGTGGCCAGGATAGTTGGGGCCAGAGTAGAATTTGGGTGGGGGAAATTTCCACAGCAGCAAACGTGGCTGGATGGGTGGAGTCCAGCAATGGGAGGAGGAGGGGCTGGGCAGTGGGCATGGAGAGGTGGAGGTCCCAGCTGCTGAGATTGTCCAGGAAGGGTGGAGATAAAGGAAGGTCTGGGGGGTTTGCCCCGAGGGTTCAGGGAGACTCTAGACCTTGCCTTTGCAGAGACAGTTTTCTGCTTGTCTGTCCACCCACTTGGTTCTCTCCTCTCCCCCTTCATGTGTAACCGATGTTCTCCAAATCCAGAATATTCCAGAAGCAGAGATAGGGCAGAGGAAGGTTCAGAGAGGTTGGGGGCCAGAGAGAGACTTCTTTCCCCAAGCTTCTTGCCAACCTCCTTTGCCAAAAAGCAACACCTCTCTTTGTTCAGAGTTCACAGAAGCAGGGAATTTGCACTCAGCATTTTGAAAGCCGGGCATCAACTCTGGCATCGCCGTTTGCAGAGTGCTGCGATTGACCAGGCCCAGGGCTTGGCGCTGAGGGGCAGAGATGCAGACCCTGTGCATGAAAGATGTTAAAATGGGGCGTGGGGTTCAGAAGACAAGAACGAATTGAATGAACTCCATGCAAGAGGGGCAGAGGCTTCTGAAAGATCAGAACGAGGTGGGGTTCAGATATTGAACTGATCTTGCTTATTAAATGCAATGAGCATTTAATAAGCAAGATCAGTTCTGCATGCTGGGTACAAGGGTGGCAAAGATGAGAGACACAGTCCCTGGTCTTGGAGGGCTGAAGTGTCCTGGGAATGACCTCTTAGAAAGGAAGCATCCAGGTGGGAGGTTGCCGCGGTGATGAAGGACCAACTTCACACGTGCACTGAGACCCCTGTAGCTGGGTGGAGCAGGGTAGTTTTCAAGCTAACCTATTTGAAATAAAGGTGCATGTGTGCATTATATGCAAAATAGGTCCCAGTCCCTCCATATGAAGGCCCAATTTGCATGAGCTAGCAGCTAGCAACACAGAGCCCACGTTGAAAGAAAAGGCATTTGGACCTAAAAATCACGCGGCCACTGCAAATGGCAAATCCTGTTATCTGTTCGGTGAGGCTGCCTGCCTTCAGCCTTGTACTCCTTAAGATTGAATAATGAAGCAAAAAGGCTGGCAACAAAACTTGCCTCTACTTCTTTCCCACACCTCAACCCTTCTCTGCTTTTTTCTTTTTTTCTTTCTTTTGTTTTCCGAGACTGAGTCTCATTTCTTCTCCCAGGCTGGAGTGCAGCGGCGCGATCTCGGCTCACTGCAACCTCTGCCTCCCAAGTTCAAGCAATTCTCTGCCTCAGCCTCTTGAGTAGCTGGGATTACAGGCATACGCCACCACACCCAGTTAATTTTTTTGTGTTTTAGTAGAGATGGAGTTTCACAATCTTGGCCAGGCTGATCTAGAACTCCTGACCTCGTGATCCACCCGCCTCGGCTTCCAAAGTGCTGGGATTACAGGTGTGAGTCACCGCCTGGCCTCCTCTGCTTTTTTCTTCTTGTTTTGTTTCATTTTGGTGTGTGTGTGTGCGTGTTTGTGTGTGTGTGTGTGCTTTTGTGTGTGTGCACACGTGTGCGTGCGTATGCGTGCATGTGTGTGTGTGTGTGTGTGCATGTACATGCATTTTACTCCTAGAGAGTATTGTGGTAACCATTTAAAGTTCCGGATTTATTTGAGCCATGGTCCCCCCTTGACAATATTTACCAAAAATTTGGAGGCTATTAGAATTTTTCCCTCCTCCCATTCACGTATTCATGCATTCATTCAACAAATATTCATCAACACTTTTACACTGTGTTTTGCACTTGGGCATACTATAGTCAGACAGAAAGTTTTTCTGAGGTCTCATGGAAAACAGATAATAAGCCAGGAATAAAAACATGTATCATTTCAGATAGGGATGAGGGACAGAGGAAGGCCTGATTTTAGGTTGCAGTGGCCCAGGAAGGTCACCCTGAGGAGGTGACATTTCAGCCAAGACTTGAAGCCTAAGAAGACAGCACCCATGTTTGCTGAGAATGGAGCTGGGGCTAGCAGTACCTGGGGTGGAGGGACAAGAAAGTTCCCCAGAAGCGGGGAGACTTTGTGTTTGAGGATGTAGAGTTGGCCTGGGTTCTGGAACACAATGCAAGTACACAATCAACTGGAGAGACATTTAGCCTGGTAGAAGCAACCGTGGAGAGCTTGGCATGCATTGAAACTGGAAGGTTAAATGACACCACAGTGAGGAGCAGGAGATGGGGTGAAAACAGGACACGGCAGACACTGTGGGATCACCGGTTATTTCCAATCCCCTTCACCAGTGCTGCCCTCCCCCTGATTTCTCTGCCCTGATGGCAGCCAGGGGGTGTCCAAGACAGAGTTCTAGCTCATCAGACATGCACAGAAATCTGGCTGGGTGCGGCGGCTCACGCCTGTAATCCCAGCACTTTGGGAGCCCCAGGCAGGTGGACCACTTGAGGTCAGGAGTTTAAGAACAGCCTGTCCACCATAGTGAAACCTCATCTCTACTAAAAATATAAAAATCAGCCAGGCATGGTGGTGCATGCCTGTAATCCCAGCTACCTCGGGAGGCTGAGGCAGGAGAATTGCTTGAACCTGGGAGGCAGAGGTTGCAGTGAGCCAAGATCATGCCACTGCACTCCAGCCTGGGTGACAGAGTGAGACTGTCTCAAAAAAAAAAAAAAAAATCATAAAGACAAACAAGCTATTTAATCCACACCAGTCACCTCCCTCCAGACTCTTCACTAGATAAGAAGAATGGCTCCCATATGTTTAAGACATAGTTGGCTTTTCTGTTACTTGCTCTGAAATGCATTCTTGAGCTGATCCGTGGTGTAAGGGTTCGGGGCTGCGGGTGGGGGTATAACAATATGGGTGAGTCTGAAATCAAAAACAGCAGCCTTAAGATTCTAAGATGGACACCAGGCTTGAAAGGGCCATCTCTCATGGTAAAATCAATCTATTACTTAAATATCTCTACTTCAAGTTCCATATTTTGGGGGAAGAGCTAAGATGAAATGAATCAAGAAAGGCATGAATCCTTATTTTATATGTGATCCTTATTTCACCCAAAAGCAAGTTTGGTGGACAGACAGCACCACTGGAGAAAGACTGCTTTCTGGGGTTTAATTTGCATATCCATTGAGCCTAGATGGGAAAGGGCTGAAGATGATGGAAAGTGAAAAACAGTGAAAAGTAGAACATCTTTCTCCATGAGCTCTGCTATCCCCTGGGCTTCCAGGATTTCAGGTATACTGTGACAATAAACGTTTTGTGGAATAGGAAATAAAAGTTATGGGATGTGCAAAGTCATTATACAATGTTAGAAAACAAAGAAAAAAGAACATTTATTTAGTTTCTGTGTTCTCTCAAAAGGTCCATGTAAATTCCTGTTAAGTAAAAGTATGCATTGAAATATACATCATACAGGTGGCCACAAACTCTAGATATCACAGAGTTAAGATCTCAAAATCATGGAAGACTGAGAGCACAAATGACATGGGATAGGTTGAAACTGTGAGCCCTGGCTCCAAGAACCTGGCATCCGGTCAGTCCCCATCCTGCCCACTTAATCTAATGCCAGCAAGTGTTAAGGTCGAATTGGGCCAAGAGAAACCATCATGCCCGAGGAGACAGCATCAACTCTGTAGTGTAAATGCTAAATATGCAGCTCTCTGCCTAAGTGTGTGGCATATTGACATGTAATCAACTGATACAGTTTGGTTTTGTCCCCACCTAAATCTCATCTTGAATTTTAGTTTCTGTAATCCCCACGTGTTGTGGGAGGGACCAGGTAGAGATAATTAAATCATGGGGGCTGTTTCCCCCATCTGTTCTCATGATATTGAGTTCTCACAAGATCTGATGGTTTTATAAGGGGCTCTCTCCTTCACTACACATTCATTCTCCCTGCTGCCATGTGAAGAAGGACATATTTGCTTCCCCTTCCGCCATGATTGTAAGTTTCCTGAGGTCTCCCCAGCCATACTGAACTGTGAGTCAATGAAACCTGTTTCCTTTATACATTACCAGTCTTAGCTATGTCTTTATTAGCAGTGTGAGAATGAACTAATACACCAACAAACATTTGTTGACGAGATACCTACCTACTATGCACATACTGCCCAGTGTGCTGGAGTCATCTAAAACCAAGGGATTATTATCATAAAAGATGGATGTCAAGGTAGCTGTCCCAGAAATAATCTAGAATGTTAGGATTTAGGCTGCAGTCCTTGATTTTGGATAGATCACCGGGTGTGTGGCACAGCCCCTGCTTTTAACCAGATTTGAACAGAAGAGTGGTCACTTGGCCCAGGTGGCAATAGATGAAATATTTGGTTTCATGTGTCACCCAACTCCGAAATTCCTCCCACGATGCAATGTGGCCATGTTTGCCTCTAGGGAATGGGCTTCCAGCTGCATTTCAACCAAGACATAGTCGTTCTGCACCTAGAAAACTCCAGAGGTGGCTGAGCATGGTGGCTTGTGCCGGTAATCACAGCACTTTGAGAAGCCAAGGTGGGAGGGTTGCTTGACCCCTAGGTAACCATGTGCAACCTAAAGATCATGATAAAAACTGCTGACATGTTGGAAGAGATGCAGTGGGACTTGGTGGAGTGCACTACTCGGGGGCTAGAGAAATAGAATGGCGAGAAGGACATGGCAGCTCATATCAAGAAGGAATTTGACAAGAGGTGCAATCCCATGCAGCTTGCGTCGGGGGGAGGAACTTCGGGAGTTATGTGACACATTAAACCAAATGCTTCATCTACTTCCAGCTGGGCCAAGTGGCCACTCTTCTGTTCAAATCTGGTTAAAAGCAGGCGCTGTGCCACACACTGAGTGATCTATCCAAAATCAAGGACTGCAGCCTAAATCGTAAAAACCAGAGACTGAAATTTTTAACCCTGATCGTGGAACCTTCATTGTGGTTTATACAGGGTAGTCCCTGAACTAGTTTATTATGGTTATAAAACAATTAGCAAAACTGCCTACATGTGTATTTTTTTTCTTTTCTTTCCTTTTTTTTTTTTTTGACAGGGTCCCACTCTGTAACCCAGGCTGGAGTGTGCAGTGGCACTATCTTGGCTCACTGCAATCTCTGCCTCCTGGGTTCAAGTGATTCTCTCGCCTCAGCCTCCCAAGTATCTGGCATTGCAGGCACCCGCCACCACACTCAGCTAATTTTTGTATTTTTAGTGGAGACACAGCTTCTCCATGTTGTCCAGGCTGGTCTTAAACTCCTGGCCTCAAGTGATCTGCTTACCTTGGCTTCCCAGAGTGCTGGGATTACAGGCGTGAGCACCACACCCGGCTTTGTATTTGTTTTCTATTCCATATTTCTGCCCCATGTTATTTTCTCTCAAAATCCATTCCTTTGAAAAATAAATCTGTTGCAAATGTGAAAAAAAAAAAAAAAGAAAATTGGACTTGGAGTGTAACGCAAAAGGAGAAAGGAATAAAATGTCATTAAAATGAGAACACAGAGAACAAAGCATCCATATACAGATGTCCATAGCAGCATTATTTGTAATAGCAAAAGGCTGGAAACAACCCAAATGTCTGTCAACAGAGGATGGATAAATAAAGGGGGGTACATCACAACAGAATACTGCTCAGCAGTGAAAAAGAAACCAAGGACATCCACAGCAATACTGGCCTGAGGTTCAAGAACATGCAAAACTGAAGGCGGTAACAGGATAGCAATGGCCTTTGGGGAAGAGAAACGTTCTATATTTTGATCTGGGTGATAGGTACACAGTGCATACATAGGTCAAAATTCACCAACACGTGCACATTATCTAATTTATACCTCAGTTTAAAAACCACAGGAAGGATAGAGATGTGCACATGTAGGTAATAGTTATAAAGCATATCATATGATTCAGATGGAACTTAGATGCATATCAAGATCACCTAGGGAGTTTTTGAAAAACATCCATACCTTGCTGGGCGAG
Organism: Cacajao melanocephalus; assembly: GCA_963573385.1. Lineage (NCBI taxonomy): Eukaryota > Metazoa > Chordata > Mammalia > Primates > Pitheciidae > Cacajao > Cacajao melanocephalus. Next base: position 93,952 of record CAUYLG010043856.1, read on the forward strand.
GTGGCTCACACCTATAATCCCAGCACTTTGATAGGCTGAGGCGGGCAGATTGCTTGAGGCCAGGAGTTCAAGACCAGCCTGGGCAACATGGCAAAACCCTGTCTCCACAAAAAATTTAAACATCAGCTGGGCATGGGTGGCTTGTTCCTGTAGTCCCAGTACTCAGGAGGCTGAGATGGGAGGATCGCTTGAGCCCAGGAGGTCAAGGCTGCAGTGAGCCGTGATTATGCCACCAAACTCCAGCCTGGGTGACAGAGTGAGACCCTATCTTAAAAACAAACAAACAAAAACCATCCAGGCCTTGACTCTACCCCTAGAGATTTTGGAATAATTTGTCTGGGACGTTGGTGATGTTTTAGTTTCTCAGATATTTCTGAAGGGCAACCAAGGTTGAGAACTGCTGCTCTAACGAGACAATCCACAACTACTTATGGAGCCCTGAGCTTCTAAACTAACCCCAGCCCCAGGACTTCTATCTCAAGCAGCCCTGCCCTCTCTCCCTCTAGATGTCTGCTGTCTGTTAAAGGAAGCAAGGCAGCAGAAATTACTTAGCAATGGGATTGTCTGTGGCTCCAAGAAATCACCAGAGAGAAGGTGGCATAGACCTCATATCAGGGAAGAAAAGGCTCTGATGGATCAAACCTAAGCAAGTAGAGAGAGAGCAAGGATAAGCATTCTAGGATGGAACAGCATGAACAGAGGCACAGAGGCAGCTCAGCCTCAGTGGTATAAAAGGCACTACCCAACTCTCAGGGCCCAGCCCAGCTGGGATCCCCTTCCTCTTCTCTGCCTCCTCATCACCTCACCTGACCTTTGTTCATCCCTTGATTTACTCCTCTGCAGGGTAGTTATCTTTTCTGTAACTCTGTCTCCCTGTTAAACCATAAGCTTCTCAAATACTGAGACTGCCATAGTTACTTTCAAACTACCCAACTCTAACCCAATTTCTCGGATAGAGAGAGAGAGAGAGTTTCTGATGGAGAGCTGGGAAGTGGGGCTGACCATGGAACCTAATAGATCTTGCCCAAAGTTGCTCAGCTTGTAAGTGGTGGAAATTAACTCAGGCTCAGATCTGGACATCATCTGTTTGCTGCCTTTGATCCATGCTGCACTATTGTGCACCTTGCTCTGTGCCTGGGAGGCCAACCCACATGGGCTGCATCCAGAGACCCTCTTTCAGGCTTCTGGTTGTATTTGGCCAATAGAAGGCACTGGCAGAAGATGGGAGGGCAGGCGGAGAAAGAGGTTGGGGTATTAATACCCCTGATGCCCTGCTGTGGGAGCACGATGAGTTGGCCATGTCCTCCGCCAGAGGCCATTGCTCCTGACCAGCAGTTCTCTCCAGCAGGGGCAGCAATGTTTCTTGGCTTCCTTTTCTTTCTTTTTCTTTCCTTTCCTTCCTTCCCTCCCTCCCTTCCTTCCTTCCTTCCTTCCTTCCTTCCTTCCTTCCTTCCTTCCTTCCTTTCTTCCTTCCTCCTTCTCTCCCTCCTCCTTCCTCCCTCCCTCTCTCCCTTCTTCTTTCCTTCCTTTCTTTCTTTTTCTTTCTTTTCCTTCCTTCCTTTCCTCCTTCCTTCCTTACCTCCTTCCTTCCTTCCTTCTTTCTTTTTCTTGACAGGGTCTCACTCTGTTGTCCAGGCTGGAGTACAGAGGTGTGATCACAGCTCACTGCAGCCTTGACCTTCTGGGCTCAGGAGATCCTCCCACCTCAGCCTCCTGAGTAGCTGGGACCACAGGCGTGTGACATCACACCCAGCTAATTTTTCTATTTTTTGCAGAGATGCGGTTTTCCCTATGTTTCCCAGGTTGGTCTTGAACTCTTGGGCTCAAGCAATCTGCCTGCTTTAGCCTCCCAAAGTGCTGAGATTACAGGTGTGAGCCACTGCACTCAGCCAACCTTTTTAAAAATAATCATCCCCCTAAGAAGACTTTCTAGACTTTTTTTCTAATCACTCCTTCTCACCATGAAATTACAATACGGCAGATACACTGTGTTCCTGTTTATGTGCTGTGTGTATATTTGTGCTTCCCACATACAAACAGTAAGATTTGTTTCACCTCTCAAGAACCAATTTTTGCCCCTTTTGGGGGTAAAATTGACCCCATGAAGAAAGCATGAGCTCCCTGTGTACCACCAGTAGCTTCTGCCTCACCTTGCCTTACAGGAACAAGATGTAATGGCTCCTCACTGCCACCAGTCCCAAGGAGCTTCACTCCCCTTTTTGATGTCTCTTTACCTCACCCACACATTTGTTCCTTTAAACCCCCCTCAATTACCATTTCATTCCTGCCAGCACCCTAACTGATGGAGATTCAGTGGCAGAACAAAGACCACACCACAGGAATGTTCTGGGATGTTCTAGAAGATTTGAGAATTGGGAGTCATCCACAGCTCCCCCAATCCTAAAACCTCTGCCCTACCCACTGGCAGAGCCTGGCATGGCTTGCCTCTCTCTTGGCTAACTGCCCTGGAGCTTATCTGTGAAAGAAATACCTCTGGCTTCACAACTGCATTCCAGGACCTTTTCAAGAGCATTCAGAATTTCCTCAGGTGGAAAGAAAATGCACTCCTTGCTCAGAGAAAACTAGGGACAGAGGGTAAGAAGAATAATTTTAGCCTCTTTAACAAGGCAGACAGATGTCCTGATCATCAGCCTCCAACCTGCAAAGACAGCCAGTTTCCATGTGAGTCAGCCTTGGGTTTGAATTCTTTGAATCTATTTCTTAAAGATAAAGCATTCCACATTAAATAATCCATGCGGGTTGGCCAAGAAACCTCCTTTCCTATTGCCAGCCTCCTTCCCGGGCAGATTTGGGATTCTCACCTTCCCTGTGGCCCCTGAGAATGTTTCTCAGCGAGCATCACTTCCTGACAGGAGAGTTCATGTTTTCACCTTGGGTCTTGAGTCTTACAGAGTGAGCCACAAACTCACTCTTGATAAACAAGGGAGCCCTTTCTTGCCCAGGAGTCCTGATTTGCCTCTTGGCTGATTTCACCTGCTTCTCCATTTGCTCTCTCTTTACAGTCAGCCCAAATTTTCTGCCCAGTATAACCAATAACTAACTGCCCCTTCAAGTAAAAACCAGTAGAGGTATTTGCTCTGCACTGTTTTAAGGGGCAGCAGAGAGCTTCTAGGAGAGAGGACAAGAAAGAGTGCCCTCTGGTGGCAAAGTTCAGCCTCTCCTCCAGGAACTGCAGCAATTCCGTTCTGGCCCCAAACTTGCATAACCTCTTTAGCAAAGAATGGCCTTGCAGTTAGTTACCAGGTACACGGTCCTTACAAGGCAATTTAGCAATCATCACTGTTACTTGAGAAAGCCTCTTGAAGATCTCACTATTTATCCCTGTAACCAGCCTCATACAAGACTCTCCTGAGAGGAATTTGACAAAACACTATTTTCTCCATATTATTACACATCCATTGCTGATTTTATGACCCTTAAGGGTGGCTGTTTCTGACTACCTGTTCAGCTGGCCTGATCCTTAATCCACCCCTTTTTCCTGCCTCTAGCCTGCCTTGCCTACCACATCTCCCAGGATGCCCCATAGCCAAAGCCCTGGGTTAGAGCTCCTTCTATCACAACCAGGTAGGTTTCCATAGAATAGCAGTTCTCAGACTTTTGGGGTTTCAGGATACCTTTACACTCTTAAAATATTGAGGAGCTCAAAGAGTTTTTATTTATGTTAGCTATGTGTATCCATACACATAGTTTTAGAAATTAAAACTGAAATATTTAAAAGAATTATTTAAAAATAATAATGATGAAGTCATTACATATTAACATAAGGTATTTTATAGAAAGCTAATCATTTTCTAAAAATAAAAATTTAATGAGAAGGGACAGGCACAGTGACTCACGCCTGTAATCCCAGCACTTTGGGAGGCTGAGGCGGGCAGTTACCTGAGGTTAGGAGTTTGAGACCAGCTTGACCAACATGATGAAACCCCATCTCTACTAAAAATACAAAAAATTAGCCAGACATGGTGAAAAGGCACCTATAATCACAGCTACTCAGAAGGCTGAGACAGGAGAATCACTTGAACCTAGGAGGTGGAGGTTGCAGAGTGGCATTATTGTACATTTTTGCAAATGTCTGGCTTAACAGAAAACACCCGGATTCTTTTTTTCTTTTTGAGACAGGCTCTCACTCTGTCACCCAGGCTGAAGTGCCGTGGCACGATCTTAGCTCACTCACTGCAACTTCCACCCCGAAGCTCAAGCAATCCTCCCACTACAGCCTCCTGAGTAGCTGGGACCACAGGCTCACGCCACCACACCTGGCTAATTTTTTTGTATTTTAGTAGAGGCAGGGTCTCACCGTTTCGCCTAGGCTGGTCTTAAACTCCTGAGCTCAAGCAATCCACTCACCTTGGCCTCCCAAAGTGTTGGGGTTACAGGCAACACCTGGATTCTCAAACCCACTTCTGCGATCTGTTGTTCTGCTTGAGACACATGAAGAAAATCTAGTTGCACCAAAAATAGGAGGTGGGAAAGGGAGAAGCCCCCCAGGTCCCCTGGAAGGGTTTCTGGGACCATCAAGAGTCCTCAGAACACTGCTTAGAGAGTTCAAACTCTGGCTTCTTCTTAGTGGAAAAGCCGATCTTTGCAGGAAGCAGAGAGCCTGTGGTAAGCCTCAGGGGTTCTTCACTCTCTTGGGTTAACGACCACTTTGAGTATCTGACGAAAGAGAAAGATCTTTGCCTGGGAAGAAAATCGTTTTTAGTGGATGCAAAAGGGATGTGCCTGTGTATAATTTCAGGGGTTTCACCAGCCCTGTGAGGCCCATCTCTGACCCCAAAGTGACAGCAGGGCTTGGGAAAGAGGAGGTTGTGGTTGCTTCCAGGCCCTGAATGAGGACGCACACCCCTGTAATCCATTCAATGCAAAGTCATGTTCATAGCGAATTAGTAACAACAGCTACTGTTTGGGGGCAAACTGTATGACGTGTCAGGCACTGCTGTCTATTTTACACACTTTACCTAAGTTTCTCCTCGCAAGAGCCTGCCATGCCATTGTGATTCCCATTTTATAGATGGTGAAACTGGGACCCAGAGAGGCAAAGTCACTCATCCAAAGTCACATAGTAGGAGTACACCAGCTTAGTCTGCTAACCACAGCCTTGCTCAGACCCCAGTGCTAGCAGCTTTACAACTGGGGTGTGTGTGTGTGTGTGTGCTTTTTAAGCAGGGGAACCTATTTTCCTAAACAATTCATAATATGTAAAACAAAAGAGAGGCTAGTCTGATTAAAGTCCTGGGGCTGGGGAGAGTGTATTCCAACCTTCTGCCTCTATATTTTCTATGTAGTCAGCATTGTTCTAAGCACATTACACATGTTATTCAGTTTTCCCTACAACCTACAATCTATAACTGTGTCTGTTTTACAGATGAGGAAGCAGATTCAGAGAGGTTAAGCAACCTGCATAAGGCCACACAGTAAAGGGCAGTGCTGGGTGAGGAGCTCAGTGAATCCTGTGTGCATGTGTGTGCGTGTGCGTGTGTGTGCATGTGTGCACGCGTGTGTGCGTGTGCATGCATGTGTGTGCGTGTCTGCGTGTGTTGCACGCATGTGTGTGTGTGTGGGTGCACACATATGCATGTGTGTATCTTTTTATAATCATGATATTTGCATGGAAACGTCTGGCAAAACAGATACCAACCCATTAGCAGTGGTTATATGACAAGGGTTGAGAAAAAAGACGGACATTTACTTGCTAAACCTTTCCTTGTAATGTCTGACATTTTAAATAAGAAAAATAAAATAGAGGTTTTTTTTTTAGAAATAAGTCTGTGCATGTTGTTGACCTGTGGAGCAGGCCCTGAGCATACAGCCTAGTGTTTGGGCATGCAGGTGTATGTGATGGATGAGGAGACGGAGAGAAACTTCCAGAAAGCCACAGGCTGGGGAAAAAGTTGCCAGGTCCTAGGCACAGGGCTGGAGAGTGAGGCGATGCAAGGGAATCACAGGGGCTTCATGACTGTGCTGCCTCCCCCTTGAAGTCCTCCAGGTGTGCACCCACATGTGCTGGACATTGGGGTACTCCCAGAAAAATCTGCAGGTACCTCGAGCCTCTAGAATCTGCTGGGGCATAGGCCTGGCCCTCCGGGGTGCTCGCAGTCATCGTATGGTGTGAACACCCCCTGCAAAGTCCCCCCCGAGTTCACAAGACAGGAGATTCTCATTTTCACCCAGAAGATAGCCTGTCTGTTGTATGGCTAGGAGCCTCCTTCTATTTTTTTTTTTCTTCAATGATAATTTTCCCTCTTTTTTGTAGCTAAAAATCACCCAGGCTTGTCCAGACGAGAGGGCAGAAAATTATGCGGTGAAAGAGAAGGGAAGATAATTTCTCTGGGTCACAGACATTCTCACTTGTCATCCGTCTGCAGGAGGAGAAGTGGAGAGGGAGGGAGAGCACGCACGAGATGCAGGGATCGAGAATGAAAATGAAGGCTGGCCCAAATCCATCACTGTCCTCCTCGGCTCTCCCTGGTGGGGGATGAGTCTGCAGGAGGGGGGCCACGGCGGAGAGGATGGCGCTTAACTCTGATTGAAGGGTAGGAGGAAGGACCGAGCCACACGTGAAGCCCTGCCCTCCTGTCCCAGCTACTCAGGCCCACTCTCCCCCCGGCCTCAGTTTCCCCATTTGGAAAACAGGGATAATAATGCCCTCTTGCACTCACCACTTGCCTCCTTCCTGCCTAACACACACACACACACACACACACACACACACAGAGACACACAACAGATGGGAACATTTTGGAGAATCTGGACCATGAAAACAAAGGTATGAGAGGAGTATGATCAATGTTCTCCAAAGACAAAGAAAGCCTGCAGGCAGGGACCAGAACAAGCCAGGGTTCAAATCCCAGTGGCATCCCTAGGAGGACCTGGGAAAACTGCAACACCTATCTGGGCCTCAGTTTCCCCATTTGTAAACTGGGGATAATAATGCACCCTATCTCATAGGGCTATTGTGAGGACAAACTGAGAATGATAGATAGAGTGCCTAGCACCTTGTAATCACTCAATAGTAGTAATAAGAGAAATAATGGAAAATGACAAACTACCAACAGCCACCCATATTTTCACTGCCCCAAATTGACAGTGGGTAATGCCTTGGAGTTACCATTTCTCATGTGTATAAAAAGCCCTCATGAGCTTTTAAAGTGAGAGATTGTAGGGGGAAAAAAAAGCAGAATTTATCATCAAATCTGGTTTGAGTCCTAGATCTATCACCCATGGTGTGACCCTTAGCAAGTCACTTTACTTCCTTGGGCCTCAGTTTCCCCATCTGCAAAGAGCAGGTTGCAATACCTCACAGGGTTGCTGGGAGGATTAGCAATACTGTGTGTGACCTGCCTAGTATAGTGACAACTGTAGGTTCTTCAAACAGTTTCAGTAAAGGGCTCGATAGTATTTTCAGTTTTGCAAGCCAGATGGTCTTTGCTGCAATGACTTAACTCTGCCACCGTATCAGAGTTGAGTAAAGCAGCTATAAAGAGAATGTTAACAAATGGTGTGACTGTGCTCCAATAACACATATTTACAAAACAAGCCACAGGCCAGATTTGGCCCATGGGTCACCCTTTGTTGACCCCTGGTCTAATGAAACAAAACCGTAGCATGAGAAGCCCACAAGATTAGCACTCTGTTAAGCTGAAATCATCCCAGTTGTGTGTTTGAGCATCAGGACTGCAGGAAAGCACAGGCAATTCCAAAAGCTGAATTAGTTTCCCAGCCATTTCCTTAAGTCAGCCCTGGATGTCCTTCCTCCCTGACCTGTCCTGGACTTGTCCTTCCAAGTGCATGCCTCCTGTCACTCCCTGCTGCCCCATCTTCCTGCCCTGTGGCCCTCCAAAATCTTGTTCCGTGAAGTTTTCCCTGGTGGGAATGCCTTTGTTCTTTCCCTGGCTGGTCAGTGTACAGTTGACCTTCAAGAGTTGGCTCAAATACCAAGCTGAGATTTTTGAAGAACTTCTAGAGCACCACTTAAAGCAAAATGGCACAGGTTAATGCAAGTTCCTTTCCTGTACCAAGGCAGACATTACTAATCAATCAAGACAATCTTTCCTGCCTTAGGCAGCCATTAAATCAGAGTTGCTTTTGTGATAAAAACTAATTGCCATTCGGGCCCCATAAGAAGAAAGAGAATGGCTGCTTTAGTGCGAGTTTCATTTATGGCCAGGAAAGTCCTGAAGTCTGAGATAAAAGTGTTTGTCAAATCTTTAGCACAATACCAGGCAGTTGCTAAGAGCCCCATAAATGAGAGCTTCTGGGGTTACTGGCTCCAAGTTGGGCTTCTGATGGCCTTGTCCAGAAGATTTGAGCCTAGATGGAAGAAATTGGATCTGGCAAATCCTGGGAGAAGATTTGAGGGTGGCTAGCTAAACCCTAGGATCTTCTGCTTTCTAGAAATTCAGGTCTCCTATTTGTCTTAAGAGGAAGAGTGGGAAAATACTAATGAAACAGCCTCAAACTTCCCAAAGTAGGGGTGCATATGCAGGAGAAGGAAGGGGTGACCATCCTATGGGGCTTTAAAGGCTCTCGTTGCTTAAAAAAATCAAAATCCCCTACTCCAGCTTCTCTTCATTTCTTTGAGTGTGTTACACTCCCTCCTGTCTTAAAGCCTTGGCAACTGCTGTTCTCTTTGCCTGAAATACCCTTCCCTGCCCGTTTTATCTAATTGATGTTTACTCATCCTTCAGATCCCAGCTCTGACGTCTCTTCCCTGGGGAAGCCTTTCTCGATAGCCTGACTGTTCCCTCCTTAGATACTCTCCTTCATGTCAGGTTGAGTCTGTGATCTGGTAACATCATCTCCTCCACTGGGTGGTAAACCCCATGAGAACAAGGAGTAATGGTGTCTGTTCATTGATCAACTAATTGATTGATTAATTCATTCACTCAACAAGTATTTATTGAGGACCTACCATGTGCCAGATTGGATGGTCAGGGAGACCAGGAAGCAGGAAAGAGGGAGATTCTTATAAGAAAATAAATACAAGAAAACTGTGACTGATCAAAGTGAGTGAGAGGGTGAGAGTGAGAGAGGGGAGGAGTGAGAAGAGCTGAGATCGAGGGGGAGGGTGGCTTTAATACAAAAAGCAAAAGGAGACTGTCTCAGTCAGTGAGTGCTAAAATAATGCTGCAAAACAAATCACCCCAACATCCAGTGGCTTAAAACAATACTCATCAAGTATTTGTTCTTCAGTCTAGGCATCACGGTCCTTCTGGCCTTGTCTGGGTCCTGTCATGCTTCCGTGGTCAGCTAGGGGGTCACATAGATGGCTCTGCTGATCTAGGCTGTCCTTTCCCACTTGTTTAAGGGTGAGCTGGCTGGCAGTGGGTGTAGAATGGCTCCTGCTGGGAGGACTTGGCTCTCTCCGATGCGATCACTCATCCTCCAGCCCAGGCTTATTCTCAAAGTGGAAGCAGGGCTACTAGTAAGACAGCATGGAAGCCACGAGGTCTCGAGATTGTCACAGTGTCACTTCTGCAACATTCTGTTGGTCAAACCAAGTCCACCCCATGTTCAAGGGGTGGGGAAATTGAAGCACCTCCCATCAAAAAGTGGAGTCTAAGTCACATGTCAAGGGGAGAACATGGAGATAGGGGAAAGCTAGAGCCACAGAAGCCATGCAAGGTTTTAAGCAGGGCAGAGATGTCATCCCATTATACTTTACTCAGCTCTCTCTGGCTGCTGTGTGAGGAATGAACTACAGGGTGGCAAAGGGTGGAAGAGTGGATAGAGGGAAGCCAGTTGGGTCCACTACTGATCTATCTCTAGCGATAACACTTGCCGGGCATAGGTGAAGCTCTCAGTGACTGTTGGACACATGTACAGGTGGAAGATGATGGGTGGATGTTCTCAGCTACTGGTTGAGTGAGCATTAACTGCAGGGGAGCACAACCCCTCAACTTGGCCCATTAGAAGCCCCCTTTCCTTCCCCCAGAGCTGTGATGAAGAGACAGCCTTCTTCCTCCCAAAGTTTAATTAAGTGATCTGCCTCCACGGGGTTAATCCTGTTACCGCTGCCGTCACTGACCACAGGGGAAAGCGTGGGGCGGTGTAAAATGTCAGTTGTCTAGAAGGCCTGGTGGGGCACTGAAAGCCACTGGAATCTGGGGAAAGGTAGGGGGTGGGATGGAAGCTGGAGCCCCCATGGGGGCAGGATGTCCGCTTTCCAGACAGAACACAAAGGGGCTAAGCTCAGTCTGAATCCCATCTCAGGAGGAGATGGGGAGGAGGAGGGAGTTTGCTAAGAAGCTTCTGGCTTGGATGGGCTTTGCTTTGACTTCTGCCCATCCGGGTACCACATTCCAGAGGGGAAACCTCAGCTGCCTCACATTCCTGCCTCTTCAGAGACTCACTTCCCCTCAAGGGCAGAGAGAAGAGGTGGACAATCCCCAGTCCGAGGCACACAGTTCCGGACCTAAAGAGATTGGGTTTGGATTCCATATCAGCTGTGTCCTGTGTGACTTCGGGCATATTACCTAACCTCTCTGAGCCTTCGTTTCCTCATCTATACAATGGGAATGGTAACACCATCTTGGAGAGTTACTGAGAAGATGGAGCCTAATACTTACAGTGGTGCCCTGCATGTAGTGAGTGCTTCCTCCTACTGTTATTGTAATTGTCCCTCAGTATCCATGGGGAATTCATTCCAGGACACCCAATTCTCCCCACCACCCCCCCTACACACACATACCAAATCCATGAATGCTCAGGTCCTTGATATAAGGCATACACTGTATGGAATAGTATTTTCATGTAACTTACATCCTCTGTATATTGTAAATCATCTCTAGATTACATATAATACCTGATGCAAAGTAAACACTGTAAATAGTTGTTCTACTGTATTTTTTGCATTTTTTTAATTGTATATTGGTATTTTTTTTCAAATGTTCTCTATCCAAGTTTGGGTGAATCCACAGATGTGAAACCATGGATATATGGAGAGCCAACTGTATTCCATTTATCACGTGGAATGGTCGTCTTTTATCTCCATTAGCCATTCATGGACTCCTTGGGAACAAAGACTGTGTCCTAGACATAGGGCCACTCTGAGGGCACCTGCCACCTAGTAACCAGTGACCAGCATCCCCAAAGATCTGAAGAACACAGGCTGAGTGACCTCACCAGGCAGCTCTGCTCACTGCCAGATCCCAGCCTCTGGCCCAGGGCTTGGCAGGTGTTGCCTTCTGTTTTCACATGTGATTCATTTATTCATTCATCGGTGAATATTTGTTGATGCCACTTCAATTTCTCCACCTATAAAATGGGGCACAGGGAGGGAACCATTGGATAAGACAATTCCTTCTTGTCTAGTGTGATGAGAAACTAACATGCCTCTAACACGAGACTGGGAAACCCCTCCTCCTTTTCCCTGGAAGTCACTCCTTTAACTGTTCCCTGCCTGATATTTTTACCCGAAGGCAAAAATTGTGACAGTTCCCAGTCACAGGGACTCAGGACACTTGATCAAGTGGGAGCGTTTCTTAAGAGCAGTTGCTTTTTGGGGCAAAGACTCAGGAACTAAGGTGGGGGTTGGATAGGGAGTAGAGCGGGAGAGGTGGGGACATAAAATAGTGCCCCAAACTCACCTCGGACTCATTACCCTAGTAGTTGCCAGCACATGCCGAGAGCTTTCCTTTATCCATTTATTGTCCTTACAGTTCATTCTTCCAAAAGATGAACAACAGAGGTCCAGGGAGGTGCACAGCATTACACAGCTGGTGCATGGGGAGGCTAGGCTACCAACCAGAGAGTCTGACTCCATGGCGTTTGTGCTTTTAACCTCTTCGCTGTAAGGTTTCTTGACTCAGTTTCCCACCTACCAAATGGGGCTCTCAGTACCTTCCTTGCAGACCTAGCAAGGGTACTGAGAGGAGTTCTTTCTGAGGGAGCTGAGGGCTGGCAGAGAGGCAATGAGGCCAAGCGCCCTAGACCACCCAGGCTCTGATGTCAGACTCGCTAACTCAGGGAGCTGGAACAACCATTTACCCTCTCTGGACCTCAGTTTTCTCATCTGCCAAATGGGGTTGATTTGTTGAACCTACCTCCTAGGATGGTTGGGAGGGTAACCGAGCTGTGTGTGATGTGCCTGGCACAGAGAGAACAGATCAAAGAGGCTCCCGCAGCATCTGACTTGTAAATGGTCCACACGCGAGCCGCCACTGAAGACTCGGGAAGAGACAAGTCTCCCAGCCACCATCGTGGTCTGGAGAAATGGCAACGCCAAAGCACTCCATAAAACCCAAGCAGTAGTTAAGTCGGACTTCTGAGTGAACAGGAGTAATTAGTGCACTTCACACAGAGAGTAAAACCCAAATGTCAGCCAATGCCAGGGCCATTAAAGCCGTCCTCGGCTGCAGCTCTTGCCCGCTGCTGGCTGGGCCTCCGCCTCCCCGCTGACCTTCTCAAAGGCAGAGGACAGCGCAGCAGGGAGCTGCCCAGGCCCACGGACAGGACTCAGGGACCGAAGATGGGCTTTGTGTTTTTCTCAGCTCTGATACCAACATCTCCTTGAGCCTCATCTTTCTCATCTGATAAATGGGTTGTATCTGCCTCATAGGGTTATAGGGTGAATTCAGTTTGGCTATGTGTCTAAAATGTTAGGCAAATGATAGTCCCTCTCAATGATGTAGGTAATATCATGAGGGCAAACAGTGCCCAAGACATAGTAGATAGAATAGATGCTGCTGGTATCCCACTCAGATATATTTACTCATGGACCTGTCCCCCGCTGTTCCTCTAGGCTATCAGCAACTTCCGTGACCAGAGAAGGAACCAGAGCTCTGCTAATGGAAGCTGCCATTGAATAGGAAGTTTTGCCATGTGCAGCTCCTAAGGTGGCCCACCGCCAACGCTGTGACACAAAAGACCAGCCCTTGGCCTCAGGGTTGGGAGCAACTCTGTGAGACCAGTAACCCGACAGGTACCCATGGGATCTGACTGCGGCTGGACCCTAGTTACGATCATGTCTGCCCAGATTCTGCTCTGCCCTGCTTCCCTAACCTCTCACGGGTTTCTCCTGCAAGCAAAGCCTCCATGAAAGACTTCTTGTGAATCCTGAGGCTCTAAGTCTCTTCCTAGAAAGGAAGTCTAATTTAAGATCGCAGGTGTTCAGTAAATACTTGTTGAATCAACAAATTGCCTGCTATTCCAAAAACAAAGAACGGGACCGGGACCATGTGAGGTAAGTGAGGTGCCGAAGGCCCAAACTTTAAGGAAAGGTCCATTCTTGGAGTCGGGCAAATGCCCAGCGCTGCTGAAAAACGAGAAACCAGTTAAGCATCAATCAATCAAGAACCAGCTATGTCAACCACAGGACATCCTAAGAGAAGATGGAAGGTCACGGTGATGACATTCATTCCTGAATCATCTGGAGATAGACCTGAATTCCGATCGTGGCTCTACCACATAACTGCAACTTTGCACAAGTCATCTCACTTCTCTCCACCTGTTTCCTCATCTCTAAAATGTGCGTGATAATACCTCCCTCAGATGGCTGTCGGAAGATTTGATGAGATTGTGTGAATGCACTTTGTACACAGTAGGTACTCAAGAAGGAGTAGCCACTGTAATAGCCTTTAGAAGCACTTAGAGCAATTTTCTGAAAGTGCCTTACATGGGATGTCTCCTTTGCATCTCTGCCTTGTCCTCGCATCCCAGTTACCTGCTAGACCTGATGATTCTGATTCTCATGCAGGGCACAGTAGAACACATGATTAATTTCTAGTGGTGGATACATTCCCTCGGCTTACCCATTTGTGGATGGATCCATGTCTAAGGGATCTTCTCATCAGAATTTTGATTAAAATGAGATGTGCATAAATGCATCCATTCTATGAATTGGCCCAAGCAGCTGACGGTAAAACCGCAACAAACAGCATAGATTTGCCCTTCCAGATGTGAGATGGCAAAGCTCAGGCTTTGAAGTTCCACATCTGGCATGTCTGATTCCACCACCTGTTAGGTGGCCTAGAGCAAGCTGTGCTTTCTTTCTCAGCCTCAGGTTGTGTGTCTGCAAAAATGGGCGTGATAAAGCTCATAACACTAACACTGACATAATGCTAAGTGCCTATGTATTGGGCTAAATTTATTTATTTATACGACCCCTGAAGTCTGTAAGGTTTGTATTAGAATGATCTCGTTTCCAGATGAGGTAAAGAAACCGTCCAGAGGGAGAATTGACAGTTTCAGAAGCAGGGGGCATCTTCATTTCCAGCAGAAACTGGGATAAACCCGGGGTATGAGATAAAAATGGAAGATTCAACCATAAAAGTTTGGGAAATTAAATGATGCTATGACTACCTGGGGTATTGTTGGACAGAGCCCTCATGAGGGGCAAGTTACATTGTCTTCATGGGCATCCCTGTGTTCAGTAAAACCCATGCTTTATTTTCTTTCTTTCTTTCTTTCTTTTTTGAGACAGTCTTGCTCTGCCGCCCAGGCTGGTGTGCAGTGCACGATCTTGGCTCACCACAACCTCCACATCCCAGTTTCAAGCAATTCTTCTGCCTCAGCCTCCCAAGTAGCTGGGATTACAGGTGCCCGCCACCATACCTGGCTATTTTTTTTTGTATTTTTAGTAGAGACGGGGTTTCACCATGTTAGCCAGGATAGTCTCCATCTCCTGACCTCGTGATCTGCCTGCCTCGGCCTCCCAAAGTGCTGGGATTATGCCCAGCTCTTTTCTTTTTTCTTTTTCTTTTCTTTTCTTTTTTTTTTTTTTAAACAGTTTTATGCTGTCATCCAAGCTGGAGTGGAGTGGTGTCATCTTGGCTCACTGCAACTGCAACCTCTGCCTCCCTGGTTCAAGCAATTCTCATGCCTCAGCCTCCTGAGTAGCTGGGATTACAGGCGTATGCCACCATGCCCAGCTAATTTTTGTATTTTCTTTGTAGAGGCGGGGTTTCACCTTGTTGGCCAGGCTGGTCTCAAACTCCTGATCCCAAGTGATTCACCTGCCTTGGCCTCCCAAAGTGCTGGATTGCAGGCCTGAGCCAGTCAGCTGCCTGGCTGACTTTTCTATTTTGAGATTTTTGGGGGTCCAGCCATGGGTTTTTGTTGTTGTTGTTGTTTGTTTTGGGTGAGACTGAATCATCTTTAGATACACATGACCAGGCACCCACCAAAGGAGTCCAGGCCCTGGCCTCATTGATTGGCTCTAGGATAGGCATGTGACTGAGGTTTGGCCAATTAGAACATTTCAGCCCTCTAACTACACTGATTGGCTTTGGGATGGGCACATGACCTGGTTGGTCCAATGGGAGCCAACCCCGGGACATTCCCCTGGAGTGGCTGGAAAAGAGGAGTCTCTCAATATTCTGCAATTGCTAACAGCAAGGAAGGGGTGAACAAGAGACTTCCAGGGGCCACCATGTGGGGCCTGATAAGGAAGCCAACACCCAGGAAGCAGGATCAGGGGAAGAGACACACACACACAAAGCCCTGATGATCTTGTTTGAGCCTCGGGGTCCAGCTGAGCCTAAAGTCTTACATTCCTGGATTCTTTTTACATGGGACAATAAATTTCCTTTTTTTGCTTAAGTTGGTGTGAGTTGGGTTTCTACCACAGCAACTTAAAAAGCTCTGTCTGACACAAATGTCTGGCCTGTTTGCATTATTTTTTTTCCCCAAAGGAAGCTTTCCTCCCATCATCATGTGATGCCATGGTTTTGTTTTGTTTTATTTTTTGTGTGTGTGGCATAGGCTCCCTCTGTCGCCCAGGCTGGAGTGCAGTGGCACAATCAGGGCTCACTGCGACCTCCGCCTCCCGGGTTCAGGGGATTCTCATACCTCAGCCTCCTGAATAGCTGGGATTACAGGCATACACCGTCACACCCCGCTAATTTTTGTATTTTTGGTAAGAGATGGGGTTTCACCATGTTGGCCGTCTTGAACTCCTGCATTCAAGTGATGCACCTGCCTCGGCCTCCCAAAGTGCTGGGATTACAGGCATGAGCCAACGCACCCGGCCATGTGATGCTATTTCTAAGCACCAGTGTGGAAGAGAGTGTCAAACGTGGCATCAGACTGCTGAGGCCGAGGCAGGAGGATTTGGATCAAATTTCTGCTAGTTTCTCCCAACCTAAAGCCCTTGGGCAAGGCCTTTCCTCTCTCAAAGACTCAGTAGCCTCATCTACAAAATGGGAATATTAATATCTCCCCTCGCATTGCAGATGAAACAGGAAGAGGTGTGTTAAACCTTTGCATACACTGTTCCTTCTGCACAGAATGCTCTTCCTTCTCTTCTTTGCTGACTTAGCATCTATTCATCTTCAGAGTCTCAGCTCAAGAGTCATTTTGTCAGGGCTCTCTCCCTAACCTCATTGGCCAAGGCCAGTTGCTCCATTAAATTGTCCCATCCTTGGGGACTTTCATCGCAGAATCACTGTGTCATTCTAGGCGTGATTAATCTCCACCTCCCCCACTGGAATGTGAGTTTCATGGGGACAAGGAAGTGTCAGTTTCTGCTCACCACTAGGTCTTCAGTACCCTGCACAGAGCAGGCCTTTGAGAAATGGTCAGTGCGTTAACTGCTACTGCATGAGACTCTAATCAAAAGTTTTAAGAGGTTGGGTGCTCAGGCTTATAATGCCAGTGATTTGGGAGGCCATGGCAGGATTGCTTGAGCCCAGGAGGGTGCGACCAACCTGGGCAACATAACGAGACCCCCATCTCTACAAAAATTTTAAAAGTTAGCTGGGTGTGGTGGTGCTTCCCTGTAGTCCTAGCTACTTGAGAGGCTGAGGTAGGAGGATGGCTAGAGCCCAGGAGTTAGAGGCTGCAGTGAGCTAGGATCCTGCCACTGCACTCCAGCCTGGGTGACAGCAAGAGCTTGTCTCTAAAGATAAAAGTTAAAAATTAAAAAAAGTTTTTGGTAAGTAGTGTTTCTTTGGACTCAGCCTACATTGAAGTGAGTGTCTGAAGTTACTGGGACGCTATGATTCCAGCAAGTGTCTACGTGGGTTCATTCGACCCAAAACCAACAGAGATGAATGTTGGTCTATATGCGGCTAGCCTGAGCCGTGCAGATGGCAGGTCTTCATCCATCAGCCAATGGACAGTCACTGTTCCCTTAGGTCCAGGAAGGCAGGAACAGTGGCACACAGAAGGACAAGTGGCCCTGAGAGAACCCATAGAAGGGATGAGCTTAAAAGGAACGAGATGAAGGCTGGGTGTGGTGGCTCATACTTGTAATCCCAGTGACTCAGGAAGCCTAGACAGGAGGATCATTTGAGGCCAGGAGTTTAAGACCAACCTGGGCAACATAGTGAGACTCCTGTCTCTACCAAAAAATTTAAAAATTAGCCAGGACTGGTGGCACACACCTGTAGTCTCAGCTACTCAGGAAGCTGTGGCAGAAGGATCACTTGAGCCCAGGAGATCAAGGCTGCAGTGAGCCATGATCATGCCACTGTGCTCCAGCCTAGAGTGCAGGTTACATAGAAGATGCCAAGTTTAACAAGGAAAAGCATTCTATGCAGAAGGAGCAGTATGTGCAAAGGTTTCACACATATTTTCCTGTTGCATCTGCACTGCGAGGGGCATGTTAATGTCCCCATTTTACAGATGAGGCTACTGAGCATTTGAGATATGAAAGGCACTCCTTTATTCTTTTCTTGAGGCAGGAAAAGAATAAAATAAAATAAGGATATGGGGGGCTCTGGAGAAGACCTACCTGGGTTGGTAACTGAGTCCTGTCACTGACTAGCTGTGTAGCTTTAGACAGCCGTGATCCATCTTGGTTTCCTCATCAATAAAACGGAGGTGTCATTCCTGTGTTGCAAGACACTGGCTGGGTCCAAGTCTCTGCTCCTCCATTCACCTGTGTGAACATGGCCCACTAGTTTACCATTTAGTGCCTCAGTTTCCTTGGCTGTAGGATAAGGTAGCAACAGAATCTAATTCTTAGAGAGGTTGGGATGATGAGGCCATTTAATGAATTACGTGCCAGCCACCAAACCTGAATTTAATAGACACGCAATGTATGTGGCTACCGCTATCCTCCTGCTGCTCCTATGTTAGTATTACTAGCAGTAATATTAATATAATGAATAAGCTGGCTTATGTCAAGCACCCAACACTGCTGGGGGCATGATTGGGCCTTTTCTCTTCTGATGTGTGTCCTGGCTCTGGCCACTGGCTGACCCACCCCAATTAGGTAACTCTCATGTTAATATTGACGCACAAAGAAGCCAGCTGGCGACCTCTGAACTCATCCCACTTGGGATCACAGGCTGATTTTGGCTCATCCCTCAACTCTGAGAACTGGATGCATAATCTCCTTTGACACCAAAAAGAGTTGGCCTCACCCTGACCTTTGCTCCCTGCTTCAGTGATTTCCGGTGTTTCTTGGACCTGATGGGCATCACGTTGCCCACGGCATGGATGTGGCCTGGAGTGAGTGGAGGGAGGCCTGGATGGGCCAGTGCTTGGGGAAGGAGTAGGGAGGGACCGGGCAAGTGGAGGCCTGTGGCTCAAAAAAACACACCTGTGGTCGGGTGCGGTGGCTCATGCCTTTAATCCCAGCACTTTGGGAGGCAGAGGTGGGATGTTCACTTGAGGCCAAGATTAACCAGGACAACGTAGCAAAATTCTGTCTCTCAAAAAAATTAATTAGCTTGCATGCCTGTAGTTCCAGCTACTCAAAAGTGAGAGGTAGGAGGATGGCTTGAGGCCAGGAGTTTGAGACCAGCCTGGGCAACAAGCAAGATCCCCCATTTCTACAAAAATAATTAGCCAAGTGTGATGGCACAGCCTGTAGTCCTCGCTACTTGGGAGGCTGAGGTGGGAGGATCATGGAGTTCAGGAATTCAAGGTTACAATGAACTATGATGGTGCCACTGCACTCCAGCCTGGGTGACAAAGTGAGACCTTGTTTCTATATAAATAGATAAATCAAGCTCACCTGTAGAGGATGGATCTGTGGGGACAGATTGCCAGACAGAGACCCGTTAGGAGGATGACAGTCCACGAGGAGAGGAGAGTGGCTGCACCTGAGTGCTGGTGAGAAACAGAGCTGGCAGGAGAGTCACTGGGGGAGGTGGAATGTACAGGGTCCCAACCATTTAGCCTGACGGGTGTAGAGAGGAGATTCTCTAAGAGGAGGTCTCTTCTCAAATGTACTCAACACGAGATTTTGTCCCGTTGCTCTGGGCTTACAAGGAAGGAATACAGATGCCTTGCTCAGTGTTCCCCTACCCCCTGCCACCACTGTGGGTGGTCTGCACGAGCGATGGCCTTGTACCTCTTCCCCAACACCAACACCAGCCCTGCGCCTCGACCCCAAAACCAGCCTCAGCCCTACCTACCCTAACACTGAGCCCAGGAAACAGACCCAGAATCGGGTGATGCCTGAGAGGAGTTACCATGGCAACAGATGTGATGGCACAGAGAGAGATGGGGAGTTCTGCTGACCATCCCCAGCCCGCTGGCTGCCCCTATAGTGGGGTACATAAACCATAAACTGTCTTGCAGCTGCCCTGGAGACTTGGCCCTGGACATCCTGCCAAAGGAGAGATCTCCTAAGACTAGTCACTAGACACAAGCGTCAGGCCGACCTCCTGATGGAGCTCTCCAGCTCTTCCAGCTTTCTCTGTATGAGGCCTTTTATTACAGCCCCTCTGGGAGACCGTCTGCTTCCATTTTCTCCTCAAGGCTCTCTCCCTCCTGTGCTGCTGATGGAAGATGAGCTTCTGAACCCTGGATTCACACATGGCTGAACCTCCTTTGCGATGAGCCTGGAGTTCATATAGGTGCAGTGGGGGAGAATGAAGGAAGGGTCGAAAGAACTGAGGTTAAGGGGGTGGCCTCTGGAGCCAGACCTGCCTGGATTTGACTCTGGTTCTGTCACTCTGGCTGTGTGGCCTTGGGCCAGTTACTTAATGTCTCTGAGCCTCTTTTCATCATCTGCAAACTGGAACTGATTGCAGCAGCACTCACCTTATTAAGTCGTGGTGAGGATTAAATGAGATAATATATAATAAATCTTAGGACAGGGTCTGGCGGAACATAAACACTTACTGTCCATAACCTCATCCCCTCACTAAATTCACCCCATTCCTGGGAAAAGAGGAACACATTTTTGGCTACAGAGCTACGAGAATTCAGAGGATCAAGTAAAAGTGTAAAAGAGTGAACAAATGAGAATTGAGAGTTTTGGGAATTAGAAAGAAGAGTGCTTTCTTTTTCTTTTTCTTTTTTTTTTTTGAGATAGAGTCTCGCTCTGTCTCCCAGGCTGGAGTGCAATGGCACTATCTCAGCTCACTGTCACCTCTTCCTCCTGGTTTAAACAAATCTGTGCCTCAGCCTCCTGAGTAGCTGGGATTACAGGCACGTGGTGCCACCACTCCTGGTTGATTTCTGTATTTTTAGTAGAGACAGAGTTTCACCATCTTGGCCAGGATGGTTTTGATCTCCTGACCTCGTGATCCACTCACCTCGGCCTCCCAAAATGCTGGGATTACAGGCATGAGCCACCGCACTCAGCCTGAAAGAAGGGTACTTTCTTAACACTCTCTGCACTAGACAGTAAGTTTTCAGGGAGCAGAAAGAAAAGTAAGTCTATCTGATTTCCCCCAATCCTTCCAACACCTGGCACAGGGCTAGGCACAAGCTTTTATTTCCACAGTCTGGAAATGCCATCCATTATAAGAGGGACCATCCATTTAATTAGAGTATTTCTCTTTCTTTTTTAAGATGGAGTCTCACTCTGTTACCTAGGCTGGAGTGCAGTGGTGTGACCTCGGCTCACTGCAACCTTCGCCTGGGATTATAGGCACACACCACCATGCCTGGCTAATTTTTGTATTATTAGTAGAGACAGGGTTTCAGCATGTTGGTCAGGCTGGTCTCAAACTCCTGACCTCAAGTGATCCGCCTGCCTCAGCCTTCCAAAGTGCCGCAGCAAATAAAAACGGGTGTTATATATGTACTAGATCCCAGTTTCAAAATGTTAAAAAGAAAAAAAAAAGAGTTCCTCTTCAAACTGGAGAAATAAAATAATAGGTCATTAATAAATGGTAATTGACTATGTGAATGGTTACTGTAAATTACAGTACAATAGAACACAGTCAAATACTAAGCTCACAAATACTGGAAGAATTAGAAAAGGGATCCACCATAAGAAGCAGGGTGCGTCTGGGAAAACTTCCTGGAAGAGGCAACCTGTGAGTGGGAATAAGCGAAAACTAACTTATCTGACTTGGGGAGAGGAAGAAATGGCGGTTGGGCATAGGGGGCAGAGTCTTGATAAATTAGGAGGCTGTGTGACCACCTCCCTCCTTAGATAGGGAAGATGTCAGAATTATCCAGGGAAGTGACTTCTACTTTAGCTCAGAGAAGCCAGGACCAGATCAGACATGAGTCCCAGGGCATGGACCTGTACCAGGCTAGGCCCACAGCGGGCTTAAGGCACCGGAGGCAAAACAGCCTGGGTTCAAATCCCAGCTGCTGCTTCGTTGGGCAGCTCTAGACTGGTTACTTGGTTCCCTGGGCATCAGATCCCTCCTCATCCAGGAAGTAGGGCAGATGACGGGTCTCTGAAGTGAGGCATGTGCAGAAGCTGGCATATGGAAGGTGCTTCATAAATATTAATTAAATTTATAATAGGACATGGTTTCTTTTTCTTTTCTTTCTTTTTTGAAAAGTTTTGAAAGGTAAAGGCCATTAGCTTGAGGGCAGAAGACAGACCACCCTGACTGCTGATTTCTTCCTGACCTGAAATTGGAGCATTCCAAGCTCCTCAAATGAGTCATAAGCCTCCAAGACTGTGAGCCTCTGGGTGAAGATGAGTAGAACCAGCTACTTCCTTTGCAGGGCTCAGTGCAAAATGCAAATGAGGGGTCAGCACTAAGTACCAGAATGTGCCTGTCAAGCTGCCTCGGCCTGGCAGCGGTCACAGAGCCTTGGGATGGAATCCTGGGAAACGCTGCGGGACTTCCCATGGTCTGGGACACGCTTAATCTGAACACAGCCCTGTGGAGTAGGTGCCATGTTATCCTCCTATTACAGATGGGGTAACTGAGGCACAGAGAGACCGACCACCAGCTGAGCCGCCAAAGGACAGGCAGCTGGTGGTGTGGCTTTTAAAAGGGAACCTATGCCCCTGGATCTGGAGGCATCTTACCCCACTAGCCCCTTC
The DNA here is from genome assembly GCA_963573385.1 of Cacajao melanocephalus. Classification (NCBI taxonomy): domain Eukaryota; kingdom Metazoa; phylum Chordata; class Mammalia; order Primates; family Pitheciidae; genus Cacajao; species Cacajao melanocephalus. The sequence continues at coordinate 116,111 of CAUYLG010043856.1, forward strand.
TTTTAGGAGGAAATACACATCCTGGGTGATGGAGGCAGCTTGTAATGGGGTTGAAGCCAAATGCCAGAGGCCAGGGCAGCTGGATTTTCCATCATAGTCCCCAGGGCACCTCCTTCCCCCTACGGTACCCTGCTTCCTCCAGCAGGGAGCCCGCTTCCTCCAGAAGGACAGGGTCTGGCCTTGCCAACTTGCTGCCAGGGCCCGGGGCCAAGAGTTAACGTTGGAAGGGAGCTCGGGAGAGTGTGAGAGCGAAAGGACATGTCAAATCAATCATATTTAAACAAAAGCCTCTCCCGCCCAAGGGCCCTTTTAAAAGCTGCTTATTTAATTAAAAGTCCCATTTTCCATATTTATGGCCCTTATTCAGTTAAATATTAACCGCTGGGGCCAGGGCTAGTGTGTGCTTTGTGAGCGGTGTGCGGGGAGGTTCATTACCGCGGCCGGGATTTATCAGACGGTGGCGCGGCCGCAGCGGATCAATGCAGCCTGCCCTGGACAAACACGCGCGGGGCGGCCGGGGCCGGTTGGGGGCCGGGTGGGGGCCAGGTGGGGGCGGCGGGCCTGGGGGCGCCTCCTCGGTGTCCTGCCAGGCCCAGCAACTCGGGGACTCCTTCCTTTCTCCCTGTCTCTCCCGCTTCGGCGTGCTGTCCCTGGGGCTCAGTGGTACGCCCGGAGTCAGAGACAGAGAGACAGTGAGAGACCCAGAAAGAGACAGAGTGTGAGACCCAGAGAGAGACACAGAGAGATGGTGAGAGACCCAGAGACAGTGAGAGACCCAGAAACAGACAGTGAGACCCAGAGAGAGAAAGAGATACAGAGAGACAGTGAGAGATCCAGAGAGACACAGTGAGAGACCCAGAGAGACAGTGAGACCCAGAGAGACATACAGAGAGACAGTGAGACCCAGAGAGAGATCCAGAGAGACAGTGAGACCCAGAGAGAGATACAGAAAGACAGTGAGATCCAGAGAGACAGTGAGACCCAGAGAGAGATACAGAGAGACAGTGAGATCCAGAGAGACACAGTGAGAGACCCAGAGACAATGAGAGACAGATACCAAGAGATACAGAAGACAGTGAGAGACCCAGAGAGACAGAGACTGAGAGACCCAGAGAGATGGTGAGAGATCCAGAGAGACAGAGACAAGGAGACACCCAGAGAGAGACACAGAGACAGTGAGAGACACAGAGAGATGTAGAGACATTCCCAGGGAGATACAGAGACAGTGGGAAACCAGAGAGACGGTGGGAGACCCGGAGAGATAGTGGTCGTGTTTCTCCCTGTCTGGCTGTGTCTAGGTCAGAACCGGGTCCAATGATATCCAGTGAGAAATGAAAATGTTCAAAAATTAATAAGAATTTCCTGTGTGTGCCTGCGCAGGTGGCACACCCTGGTCCCTGGCAGCCTCTCTCTCTTACTATGTGTGCAGGGGCTGGGGCTGCAGAGGTGCCAGGCATAGGGGTTGGGGGCTGGAAGGCCGGTAAGAGCCCACTGGCTGCTCCTCCAGGTCCCATGCACTGGGGAGATGGGCAAATAAAAAGAGAGAGAAAGGGGGGAATCTGGCATCTGCTAAGGATTTGACCCCACACAGCTGTGGGGCAGCGGCAGAAAGAAAACAGCCATGGAAGAGGCCTAGATCCAAGCGGAGGTGCTCACAGCTGCAAAACACGCTTCACACACAAGACTTCATCCAGGGCTCCCCTGCACCAGGCCTTCGAGGTGCTGGCCAGTGTTAACTCACGTCATCCTCACCTCCATCCTATGTAGGTCATACCTTTTTTTTTTTAGTGCAATGGCACGATCTCGGCTCACTGCAACTTCCACCTCCTGGGTTCACACAATTCTCCTGCCTCAGCCCCCCAAGTAGCTGGGATTACCAGTGCACACCTCCACACACGGCTAATTTTTTATATTTTTAGTAGAGACAGGGTTTCACTATGTTGGCCAGACCGGTCTTGAACTCATGACCTCATGATTCCCCTGCCTCAGCCTCCCAAAGTGCTGGGATTACAGGTGTGAGCCACCGTGCCCGGCTGGTTGTGCCATTTTGATCACCATTTTACAGATGGGAAAACTGAGGTTCTGGGTAGGTAGGTAGTGATCTTAGGGTAGCTCAGCCAGAGTAGGGCAGACTCAGGCTGTCTGCTACTCATCACACAGTAGAAATCACCAGAGTTGCTCAGACCCAGCTGGGGACCATCCTTGTCCTTTACAAGTTCCTGACCCTCCCTGAGCCCCAGTTTCCTCATCTGTGGAATAGGGAAGGAAGATTCTTGGGGACATTTTGAATCGCGTTTTGTGGTTGCTCCGTCCCAGACCCTCCACCCCACACTCCCGCTCCTGGCCACTGCAAGTGGTCCCTGAACTCACTGATATGACACTCGGAGTGTCAGTTACAAAGCTGAACGCACTTCCCCATCTTTGGAGTGCTCAAGGGAGCAAGGCTTTCTCTGCTCCTCACTACAAGGAGCAGTGTGGAGAATGGCAAAGGTGCACTTCAGAGCCACAGACGATCCCATCTCTGCCATTGACCCATTCTGAAAACTTAGGCTGCCTCACCTCACTTCTAAGAGCCTCAGTTTCTCCAGCTCCAAAATGGGGATAATGATAGACCCTCCTCCTAGTTGTTCTGAGGATTCAATGACATAATTATTGTAATGGCTTAGCAGTGCCTGGCACATAGTGAGCAGCATTGCCAGCCCTATAAGAGACTGCAGGGGCTGCACAAATGCTGCCAGCCTGTGCCTCCAACATGCAATCTCTGAGGGGCAGTGGGGTCCATCAATTCCAGCCCTGAGACCCTGCCAGTCTCCTGAGTAACCTGGCAGAGGGAGACTTCTGCTCCAGTGCCACCTCTGGCCCTCCTGTGACCTTGGACCTGGAACATGCCACTGCCCCTGCTTGGGGCTCAGCTTACCCTTCTGTGGAATGAGGGGAGTATTGGGTTTAGAAACTCTCTGGGCTATTTCTGGGCTAATGCATCTCAGCAGCAGACAAGGTGAAGAATGTAACCTAAATGCGAACATCTCATCAAAATGTGCCCATTTCTGCACAGGAAGGACTGTGTGATGACCAGAGCAAGTGCCCAGCTCCTGAGAGCTGTCAGGTGCCAACAGCCAGGCTGGGAAGATATCTCCTGTGTCACACACATGCATGCATGCAACAGACATAAGTGCACACACACATGAACACACACATGCATATACACATGTGCACGTGGACACGTGAACACCTGTGCACATGGACAAATGTAAACACACATGCCTGTACACGCACACATGCGCACACACATGCACACGTGAACACATGCATGTACACGTACACACAAATTCATGTACACACATGCACACATGAACACGCACACATGTACACATGTGCAGATGCACACATGCACACACGCACACATGAACACACACATGCATATGCACACACACGAACACATGCATGTACACGCACGTGCACAAGGACACACAAAACATGCATGTACACATGCGCACATGGACATACACATGCATGTACACACGTGCACACATGGACACACATGCATGTACACATGCACACACAAACACGCATGCACACATGGACATACGTGAGCACACATGCAGTACACACACGCACACATGAACACACATGCATGTACACACATGCACCTATGTGAAGACAGGCATGTACACACACGCACACATGTGAACACATGCATATGCACACATGAACACATGAACACATGCATGTACACAATGCACACATGCACATGACAACATGAACATATGTGTGTACACATGTGCACATGCACAGGACACACGAACACGCATGCATGTACACATGTGCACACGCGGACACGCGGACACACATGCATGTACACAGTGCACACATGGACACATGCGAACATGCATGTGCACATATGCATGCATGCACATGACACGAACACACATGCAAGTACACAATGCACATAAGGCATGAGCACACTCAGGCATACATATGAATACTCTCATAAGAACTGGCCTGTGCACCCACACATTCACATATGCATGTACACACTTGCACACACAAGCATGGACATGCAGGCATATGTGGGCATGAGTGCACAGTCACATGAGCACATATACACACATGCTCTTGCATGCATATACTCAGACACACACGCACACACACGGACATGAACACACACGTGCACACATACACAAGGACATACACCCATCACATCTTCTGCCCCATACTCTGCTTCTCCGTTTGGATCCTGTTAAGAGACTGGTGCCTGATTTCTCCCACCACTACCTCCTCCCCAAAAAGAAAAAATAATCTGAAAAGCCAGATTAGAACTTCACACACGCATCGCTGGAAAAAATCTATGTCTCATTTTCATATCTAGCAAAATAAAGTGACAGCAGAGCACTCCAGCAAAGCCCTGAGGGGGGAGCGTGTCTGCAGAAGATGAGGGGTGGTGGCGGGGAAGACACCTTTCCCAAAGGGAGGAGGCCCCAGGGCCAGACTAACGGAAGGGGGCCTTGGGCCTGGCGAGAGGCTGGAGGATGAAATCGATCAGGCCATTTTGTCCTGGGGCTGGAGGAAGGCTGGGGGGTCCTTGGTAGAGCCTTGGAGGTTGAATGGAGGTTAGGGAGGCAGCGAGGGGGGCAAGAGAAAGAGAAGGAATAAAATCCTGGGGATGGTGGTGTGAGTGAGGGAGCGGGAGAGAGAGAGGGAGAGACACCAGGTTATCAGAGAAGTGTGAAGACAATAATACAATCTGACATTTCTGAAACAAGACCCCCCGGTTGCCATGGTAACGTCTCATGTGGGAGCAGCTCCCAGGAGACGGCTCCGAGATGTACTATAAATGATGTTTGATTAGAATTTAAATCATTTAGGCAGAGAGAAGATAGGCCTTTTGTCAGCAAGGGGACCTGGGGGTGGGAAGGGAGAGGGACCGGGGTTGTGGCGGGGGAGGGGGCGCCACCAGAGCCAGCCTGGGCGTGGGGAGCGGGATCGGAGGTCAGCCAGGGGGTTGATTACTTTTGCCCTCAGCTTCATTCCCGTTTACAGTAACCTTTCCATGGAGGCCGGAGGGACTCAGAGGGCAGGAGAGGAGAGGCCTGGGGGGGACCGGGATGTGGGAGGGGAGTAAGGGAGAGCAGCAGGGATGAAAAGAGAGATGCAGAGAGACAGAGAGGAACGGACAGAGCAGAGAGAGAGAAGTGGGAGAGAGAAGCAGGAAAAGAGGGAAAGAAGAGGAAGAGAGACAGACACAGACAGGCAGAAACGATGAGAGAGACAGAAAGAAGACAGACGGACGGAGAGACACAGGCAGAGACCTGGAGTGAAAACGTCCACATGCCCGGAATCCATTTCCAGCCTCTGAAACGCGTCAGGAATGTGGGTGCCCATGTTGAGTCCTGCACGTGGAAAAAGCCCTACCTCCACCTCCCACTCCAGTCCCCATCCATGGAAAGAATCCCTAGCCCTGGAGTTCCTGGCGAGGGGTTAGTGACCCTGGAAAAGAGGGGCCATGGGCTTCTGGCCCTAAGGAAAAAGCGGCAATTTTGCTGAGCAGCCCTGTAAAATCTTAAATCACTTCACTGAGTGAGCCTCAGTTTCCCCATCTATAACACTTCCTGTGTTGTAGATGGAGAGTCAGATCAGCCTATGGGCAGTGAGCCCCTGTTCCTCATTCAGTTTTTATTTTCAGTTGCATTAGTTGCCAGCATTTAAAAGTTGGGAGAGTTAGCAAAAAATGTTTAATTTCTGGGTTCTTAAAAAAATAGGAAAATCTATGCGTGCTGGGCCTGTATTTCTGCATGGCAGCCATGTGCTGGAAATTAGTCATCCCCACTTTTAAGCAGAATATGAGGTCTCCAGTTTACCACCGTTTCCACCGTTCCCTATTGTCTCATACCCAGCTACTGTTCACACCTTCACGGATCCTGCCTGCCCACTATAGGAATGTGTGGTTTTTTTGTTTGTTTTTTGGAGACAGTCTCACTTTGTCACACAAGCTGGAGTACGGTGGTATGATCACAGCTCACTGCAGCCTCAACCTTCCTCCTGGGCTCAAGTGATCCTCCCACATCAGCCTCCTGAGTAGCTGGAACTGTAGGTATGCACCATCATGCCCGACTAATTTTTGTATTTTTTGCAGAGATGGGGTTTCATCATGTTGCCCAAGCCAGTCTCCAACATCTGAGTTTAAGCAATCCTCCCGTCTCAGCCTCCAAAGCACTGGTGAACTTTCAAACTCTGCGAATAAACTCCAGGGTCCTTGTGGCTCTAGCAATCTATTAACAGATCGATTATAGACCTCATACCTCAGTCACCATGGTTTTGAGCACACAGGATAATAGAGTTCATGCGGGTAATCACAGAGTCGGAGAGAACTATATGACCATCCTCATACACACAGTCGGTGCTCAATAAATGTTTAATTAATACAGGAAAATGAGCCAAAATGATTAGGGAGACTGAAATGAGAACCATGATGGCAAATGGGGTAGCTTTTTGAGCAAATCAACTTGCACTGTTGGGCACTGAGGATAAAAGTGACCTGCTTGGAAGAATCCCAGGAAGCAGATGGGAGGGAATTTGGAAGGAGGGAAAGAGCTGCTTTCAAAGAGGCCATCTTGAAGTTCCCTATCTTGGCACCTTCCTCATGCCCACTAGGGCACTTGTCACAATCTGGAAGTTTGTTGTTTATTGGCCTGTGTGTGTGGCCTCTCCTCCCCGAGGAGACTGTGAACTCTATGAGGATAGGAACTATATCTGGCACAATCAGTGCTGCAGTGCCAGCACCCAGCACATAGTAGCTGCTTAGGAAACTCTGGATGAATAAATGAGGGAATGAGTCCCCTTTTCTCACATACTTCTTACTTCTCCCATTTTTGCTGAGTATTTTAAAGCTATATGAACCCAGTCCTTATATATTTATTATTATTGTTGTTAAGACTAGGTCTGGCTCTGTTGCCCAGGCGGAAATGCGGTGGCATGATCACGGCTTCTGCAGCCTTGACCTCCCAGGCTCAAGTAATCCTCCCACCTCAACCTCCCGAGTAGTTGGGACTACACATGAGCACCACCACGCCTGGCTAATTTTTTATTTTTATTTTTTGTAGAGGTGGGGTCTCACCACGTTGCCCAGGCCGGTCTCAAATTCCTGAACTCAAGGAATTCTCCCACCTCCGCCTCCCAAAGTGCTGGGATTACAGATGTGAGCTACCACGCCTGGGCCCTCATGCTGTATTATTAAATGCAAACAGTTTGCTTTTATGTTTTGTTCATTTAAGGGAGCACTTTCCTTACTAGGGGTGGCAATGATGTGACCCTAGGCTAGTAAGAGGCAATTAATGTCTCTGAACTTCAATTTCCTCACCTTCAAAGTAGGGCTAATACCTTCATTCTGAGAATGTTCCAAAATTTAGGCGACAGGTCTATAAGAGTGTCTGGCATGGAATAGGTGCTCAATAAGTAGAAGCAATTTTCATGGTTGTAGACACTAGAAATCTACTAGCATGTGGTAGTCATATAAGTAATAAGAAGACGCAAGGGATGAGGCAAGTCTTGGGGTGATGTGGAGACAGGGAAGAATTTGGAGTCACTTTAGCAACATTTCTCTTAGGCAAAGCTGTGTTCCCAAGAGTATTTTCCCTCCTCAATTTTAGGAGTTTGATGGTGGATTCATATATGAGAAGTAACTGATAATGGCCATGGAACCTCTTGACCCTTTCCACTCCAATCACATTGGTACTGCCTGCCTGGAGCACTGTGTGGGGAATGATGTTACAGCCATGTCTGGACTTCTGGAGCAAGAATGCTGTAATTGATTAGTGATGTCTGCCATGGGCAGGGATGCATTTACTCAGTTGCATAGTGCTTGACATACGGGAACTGCTTGTGGCAGCTGCCTCTGGTTACCTGTGTCGTGGAGTCCCCTTTACCCAACTTTAATTAACTTGCAGCTGCAGTGGGCCATTCTATGCAAGCAAACTGAGATTCACTGTGGTGACAGCACGCAGCCTCCAGCATTAGCTGCGTGTCTTTCCTCTTTCGGTCTTAGGCCCTGTTGGATGCAATGGGAGTCCACTGAACCGTATACTGTGCAGCCTGGATGTGGAGGGCTGTGATTTGTATTACTTTCCTACAGCGACTGTATCAAATTTCCACACACTGGGTGGCTTCAAACAATATCCCTTTACTATCTTACAGTTCTGGAGGTCAAAAGCCTGGCATGGGATTCACTGTGCTAAAAATCAAAAGTTGCACTTCTCTTAAAGGCTTAGGGGAGAATCATTTCCTTGCCTTTTCCAGCTTCTGGAAGCTACCCTTAATCCTTGGCTCATGGCCCCTTCCTTCATCTTCAAAGTCAGCAATGTTTTGGGCTGAGTCTTTCTCCCACTGCCATCTCTGCTTGTCCCTCTCTCATCCCCTCCCTTCCACTTAGCAGAGCTCTCGTGGTTACACGGGGCCCATCAGATAGCCCAGAATGGTCTTCCTATTTTAAGGTCAGCTGGTTAGCAACCGTCATTCCATCTGCAACCTTCATTCCCTTTGCCATGTAACCGAACATTTCGCAGGCTCTGAGGATTAGGAACTGGATAGCTTCAGGGGTCATCATTCTGCCTACCACATCGCCTCTGGGGTCAACCCCTCGTGACAGTGAAGGACCGTGGATGCTATTGCAGTCTTCTGGCCTTCAGTAGACAATTCTGGAAAGCATTCTCTACACCCCTCAGCACGTTCCAGAGAAATTGAGTCTCTGTTGTCTGTAGGGGTGACCTCAGTCATGTACTTTTATACTGATGTTCCTCCTTCCCTGACTTACTCTCCCTCATCCCTCACTCCTGCTTCCAGAGATCACTGGTCAAATAAGTTATCTGCGCCCAAGTCCTTGTCTCAAGCTCTGCTTTCAGGGGAACCCAAATTAAAACAGTTCTGGCCAGGAGCAGTGGCTCATGCCTGTAATCCCAACACTTTGGGAGGTCAAGGTGGGCGAATCAGGAGTTCAAGACCAGCCTGACCAATATGACGAAACCCCATCTCTACTGAAAATACAAAAATTAGCTAGGCATGGTGGTGGGTGCCTGTAATCTCAGCTCAGGAGACTGAGGTAGGAGAATCGCTTGAACCTGGGAGACGGAGGTTGCAGTGAGTCAAGATTGCACCACTGCACTCCAGTCTGGGTGACAGAGTAAGACTGTCTCAAAAACATAAAATAAACAGTTCTCTGTAAATGTTGGCTATTACATTGGTCAAGCTGGGTGTGATAAACACCTGTCACAAAGTGGCTTCAGCAAAAAACTATTTTCTCATTAACTGAAATGTTCATGGTTATATCTAGGACTTCAGGCACAGCTGGATCCAGGTCCTCAAACAATGGCCTCAAGAGTTTGTCTCTTTTGAAACCTCACTTGTTCTTTCCTCTGTGTTGACTTCAGCCTCAGGCACCCTCTTTCCATACATTGGCAACGATGGTTACCAGCTGCTCAGCCACTGACCACAGCAAACATGAGAGTGACTTTTACCCGATAGTGCCAGGAAAGGCACAGACAGACATCCTGTTCCTCAGCTCTGACTGGCTCATCTTGGGGCGTCCGTGCCTGGACCAATATGCTGTGTTCATCTCTCGTTACTGCTGTCACAAATTACCATGAACCTGGTGGGTTACAAAAACAGATATTTATTCTCTCACAGTTCTGAAGGTCAGAAGTCCTGAGACTGGGCACAGTGGTGTATACCTGTAGTACCAGCCACTTGGGAGGCTGAGGCAGGAGGATTGCTTGAGTCCAGGAGTTTGAGGCCAGCCTCAGCAATGTAGCCAAGGGAGAGGGGATGCGGCATTGTCGCTGGCCTTGGGTCACCTGTCTCTCCCACGAGCTGAGGGTGGAGTCAGCGACATCAAGGTCACCTGGCCTGAGAGCAAGCAAGCTGCAGTTCCCCTAAAAAGCTGGAGTGCTTCTCACATAACCAGGAGTCAAGTACAAAGCACAGGTCATCTACAAGGGAGATCATCGTGTACTGTGAATTTTAGGTACATCTCTCGCAAGGATAGGAGACAAGATGCCGCCCAGCAGGTGGAGACCTGGAGCTGGGAGGAGGGGAAGCCAGGCGTTGTGCCAGTCCTCAATGCCAACTGGTCCCGGCTGCAGGGAATTCCTGGGATCAGAAATCTACAGTCTGAGAACTTGTCTATAATTTTGCAATTTCTATTTTCTTCACTACAATGCAGAAAGAAAGCCAAAAGAAAATAAAGTTCCTTTCAAAAATGCCAGGCTGTCTGTGCTGGAAAAAAAATGGCATGGGAAGAGTGAAAGAGCCTTTTGTTGAGGCTTGGGGAGAAAGAAAAAGAGGCTGAGAACAAGGAAATGTATGGGAAGCCCCCCTCCCCTACCCGGGGAAGAGGCGAAATGGAGATGGGAGGGAGAAGAGGGTCCCTCTTGCAAGAGCTGAGCCCAGGGAAGGTTTGAGTGTCATTGGTTGTCAAGGATCACACAGACCTGGATGTGACTCTCTCCTGCCACTTTCTAGTGGTGTGGCCTTGGATATGTTTTAGAAATTCTCTGAGCCTCGGTTTTCCCATCTGTGAAATGGGGATGGTAATAGCACTTCCTCATATGCCTTAGGTGAAGATTAAACGAAACAACAGATACAAAGCCATTAGCCTAACATGCCTGGCATCTGATAAGGGTTCAAAAATTCATAGTCATTATTATTAGGATTGCTGTTTTTACTCTGATTCCTTATACCTGTCAATCTTCAGGGTCATCCGTCTCAAGGAAAATGGGCTCCCAGCTTGCTTTTAATCAGAGTGTGGGAAGTGCAGCGGGCACAGAGACCTAGTATGCTGTGTTTGTCTCTCGTTACCCCGAACCTGGTGGCTTACAATAACAAACATTTATTCTCTTACACTTCTGAAGGTTAGAAGTCCTGAGACTGGGCACAGCGGTGCAGGCCTGCAGTCCCAGCTACTTGGGAGGCTGAGGCAGGAGGATCGCTTGAGTCCAAGAGATTAAGGCCAGCCTCGGCAATATAGCCAAGGGTCAGATCCACAACAAAAGACTCACCCAGCCAACTCACAGAGTCACGGACAAAATCATTGTTCTGAGTTTTGATAGGGTTTTTTTTTAAGACTCTATATCTTAAAAAAAAAAAAAAGTCTTCAAATCAAGGCATTGGCAGGGCTGCGTTCCTTCTGGAGTCTCTAGAAGAGCATCTGTTTCTTTGCCTTTTACAGCTTGTAGAGGCCACCTGCGTTCCTTGGCCTCTAGCTCCTTCTTCCATCTCCAAGGTCAGCTGTGTGGCATCTTCCAGTCTCTCTCTCTGTGTCCATCATCACGTCTCCTTCTCTGACTCTGCCTCCCTCTTATAAAGACCCTTGTGGCACCATCAGACTCACCCAGATAATCCAGGATCATCTCTCCAGCTCAAGACCTTTAACTGAATCACACCCACAAAATCCCTTTTGCCATGGAAGGTCACATAGTCACAGGTTCTGGGGATTAGGATGTGGACATTTGTAGGGGGCATTATTTAGTGTAGCACTTCTGCTAAACCTAGACAACAAGAAGGCACATAAGCTGAGTGGGCTTTGGGTCAGTTGGTGTTTATGACACAGCAACCCATTCCCAAATTTAAGACTCAGAATAACGATTGATTTTGTCTGTTACTCTGTGAGTTGGCTTGGTGAGACTTTTGGTGTGGGCTGGCTCTGCTGGTCTTGGCTGGTATTGCTCATGTGTCTGCAGGCAGCTGGCAGGTTGAACAATGGCTGAATGATCTAGGCCTCACTCCCATGTCTGGTGGCTGGCTAGCTAGCTGGCTGGCTGCAGGGTCAGTGGTCTCTCATCATCCAACAGGCTGGCTCAGGCTTCCTCACTTATAGGCATCTGGATCCAAGAGCAGAAGCTACAAGGCCACTTAAGGCTGAGGCTTGAAATGGGCACAACATGACTTCTGCATTCTAGGAGACAAAGCAAGACACAGGGCCAGGTCAGGTTCAAGGGCTGGGGAAACAGACTCACCTCCTGATAGGAAGAGCTCCTACATATTACGGCCATTTCTGCAATCCGCCACAGGCCCAGTGCCGGGGACTGTGCTAAGTGCTTTTGTGATACTATCTCATTCCATCCTCATAATAACCCTTTGAGATGATAAGCACCATTTGGGTCTCCAACTTATAGATGAACACACTAAAGCTCAGAGAGGTGCAGCCATTTGCCCAAGGTTGAACAGCTAGTAAGTGGCAGAGTGGGGACTTGGCCCTCATGTCATGAGCCACAATAGACCCTTCTAGCAAAAGACATGCATTTTGAGGTGGCTGGCCAGCGTTGGAGAGGGTGGCGGGGGGGAAACATGGGTCTCACTTGATAGCATTGCCCAAGCACTGAACTCACCAACTCTGCTGCTAACTCCAGCTTGGCTTCCCAGGCCCCATCTCCAGGGAGGCTGAGTGGATTCCCAGCAGGGCATCTTTTCTGAGGAGTGAGGAGCCCTTCCCTCACCCATCCAGGAATCTGGGAAATGGGCCTCATCCATTTCCTCCCTCACCCATCTAGGAATCTGGGCCCTTCCCTCACCCATCCAAGAACCTGGGAAAAGGGAGGAAGGACAACTGGCTGGGGTGGAGGTGCCCAAACCTGTCACTTTCCCCGTGAGCCTGACCTCTTTGCCCCACCGCCTCTACCCCCACATGAGTCCAAGCCTCCACTTCTTCCCTGGATGACACCAGAGCCTCCTCCCTGGTCTCCCTGCTTCCATTCTGGCCTTACTGTCCCCTATATTTCCCACTTGGTGACCAGGGTGAGCCTCTGACAACCTAAGTCAGATCCTATCACTCCTTCCACAGCTCCCATCTCACTCAGGCTAAAACCAAGCACCTACAGGATCCTGCCTGTGGCTTCTCCAATCTCCCGTGATCCCTACCGCCCCGGCCTGGGTGCTCCAGGTACCCACCCACTCAGGGACTCCAACCTGGCTGTCCCTGGCCTGGAACATTCTACCTCCAGATAGCCATATGGCTCACTCCTTTAGTTCATGCCAGTGGCTTCTCAAATGTCCCTTTGCCCCAGCCAGGCATGACAGCTCATGCCTTTAATCCCAGCACTTTGGGAGGCTGAGGTGGAAGGATCACCTTGAGGCCAGGAGGTCAAGACCAGCCTAGGCAAAATAGCAAGACCCCTGTCTCTACAAATGTCCCTTTGCAGGGAGGTGGGTTTTTCCCTTTCCTTTCCTTTTCCTTTCCTCTCCTCCCCTTCCCTCCCCTCCCTTCTCCTCTCCTTTTTCCTTTTTTTTTTTAACATCTTAAATAGCAACCCTTATCATTCTTGTCTGGTCTTATATTCTGTTTTGCTCTTCCTCCATAGTGCGTCCTCCTAGACATGATGCTGTGTGTCAATGTATTTATTTACTGTCTGCTGCCTCTAACAGACTATAACCTCCACCAGGGCAGGAATTCTTTTTCTACCTATTCTCGGCTATGTTCCCAGTGCTAAGGCAGTGCCTGGCATTGGCACACAGTAGTTGCTCAGTAAATACACTTTGTGCTGACAAATGAATGTGCAAATGAGTGAATGAATGGCAGTAACCCCGGACCCCTTGATCTCTGGGGACACTGGGCACAGGAGGAGCCTGATAGGGGCTGAGAGCCGAGAGGGCCCTCATGGCGCAAGTAGTTCTTACCTGGATCTCCTGTGGGTTGAGGCACCAACAGGAGAGAGGGCGGCCAGCTCCGTGGAGTCACTGGGTGGCTCTCCTTTCAGTGTCCCCTCCCCCACCTCCTCTGCACATTCATTCTTCCATTGCTGCCCACTGCTCATTAAGCAGGATCTGCTCTGTCTCTTGAATCTTCTCTGAAAGAGGCTTCTCCCAGCATGTAAGAGAAATGCCCTGCAGGTGAAGATGATGAGGAGGTTGGCTCTGAAATAGCCCAGCCCCTTGAAGAGACAAGCAGGGAGTCACTCCAGTGCTTCTCTGGGAAATGAACCAGATCAGCCGTTCGCTGCAGAGCAGTGCTGACCACTCAGAGGTGGCAGTCCCTGTGGAGAAAAGAGAGAAGGAGACCTGAATCTGGACCCTGCAATTGCCTGTGCATTTGGCCTCAGGGGAGTTGCTTAAACTCTCTATGCCTCGGTTTCTTCATCTGCAAAATGGGCATCACACTATCTAACTCACAAGGTACAATGTACACCATGGCTTGCAGCTTCCAATGCCTGCAGGGGTGGGGCAAGTGGAAGGCACATGAAAGGGGTTGAGGGATGGGCTAAAGATGAGCCCCAGCCCCTGTATGGGGGTGGCCACTATTCAGTCTTTGCCATGCAGGACGAGGGGCTCAGAAAAGCCAGATGTGCTGATTTTGCTTAAACCGGATTTTGCCTAAATGTGAAATTTTCTGATTTTTGAAAATGACATCACATTCAGATTAAAAGCACTAAAAGGGATACATGAAATCTGCCTGTTAGCAAGTTTGCAACCTGTGTTCCAGCCCAACTTCTTCAGTGTATAGAGGGGAAACTGAGGCAAAGAGAAGGGGAGCCGTTCACCCAGAAGGATAGAGGGAGAAGTGTTTGTCAAGGGAGGGTAAGGGACAGATGACCCCTGAACCACTTTTGTTTCGGGGAACCAGAAGGCTGTGGCTGCCTTTAGAACTGGTTCATACTGAAACACAGACATCTTCTTTCCTCCTCTCTCCCACTGCGTCTTAGTCCATGTGAGCTGCTGTAGCAAAAATATCATAGGCTGGGTAGCTTATAAACAAGAGAAATTTATTGCTTTAGTTCTGGAGGGTGGGAAGTCCAAGATCAAGATGGCAGCAGATCAGGTGTGTGGTTCATAAATGGCACCTTCTACCTGTATCCTTGCATGGTGGGAGGGGTAAGGGATTTTCCTGGGGTCTCTTTTATAAGGGCACTAATCTCATTCATGAGGGCTCCACCCTCATGATCTAACCACCTCCCAAAGGCCCCACCTCCTAATACCAGCACATTAAGGACTAGGAATTTTGGGGGTACACAAACATTAGACCACAGCAGATGGCATGGATGGGATTGAGGGAGAGAAAGTCTCAGCACTGGCATAGAAGTTCCCGTTTTCTTTTTTATTTCCCTACTTGATGACTAAACAACATTTCTCCAATCTGGTTGGGGTGGGAATCTGGTGGATGGGGTAGGGTAGCAGTGAGGTCTTCCAGCCTGTCTTGACCTCCATTTCCCAGGATAATGTTCATCTTAAAATAACCTACTTTAGTGAACATTCAGCCAAAAGAAAAGAGGAAGGTATTGCTAAGTAGTGTGTAGCCACTCTGTCATAGTCTTTTTTTGAAAAACATAAATTCCTCCTCTTACTGAGACGTGAGGTCTGTGTCCTTCTCCTCTCCCCACTTGAATTTGGGTGGGCTTGTGACTCATTTATAGCCAAGAACATGGAAGAAGTGATGCTGTGTGATCTCCTCATGCCTGGAAACTGTGAGCTTCTCTCTAAAAAGTCCACCACCTCGAGCCCGCCATGCTGAAGAAGCCACGTGGAGAAGCCCCTGCTGACAGAGAACCAGCATCACCTGTCAGTCACCAGAAGTGAGCCAATCAGAAATAAGCCATCTCAGACATCCAGCCCAGCTGAGCCTTCAACTGACTGCAGCCCCAACCAACATGTGACTGCAACCTCATGAGAGCCTCAGGTGAGAACTGGCCAGCTGAGCCTTTCCCACGTTCCTGACCCACAAAACCCTGAACAAAATAAAACAAGTGTTTTAAGCTATTAAGGACCTGGGTAATTTGTTACACTGCAATAATAACCAGGACACATTCCCAAACCCAACTAGGAGGAAATTTCCTCCAAGAACTTGATAAAAATGAGGATTTTAAAATTCATCCTAGAATCCAAAATCTTCGTAAGTCTAAATCTTCTGTGGATAAGGTATAAGAATCTGCATTCTTATACCTTAAAAAAAAAAAAAAAGATGGCCGGGCGCAGTGGCTCATGCCTGTAGTACCAGCACATTGGGAGGCTGAGGTGGGTGGATCAAGAGGTCAGGAGATCGAGACCATCCTGGCCAATATGGTGAAACCCTGTCTCTACTAAAAATACAAAAAATAGCTGGGCCTGGTGGTGCACACCTGTAGTCCCAGCTACTTGGGAGGCTGACGTAGGGGAATCACTTGAACCCCAGAGGCAGAAGTTGCAGTGAGCCAGGATCGTGCCACTGCACTCCAGTCTGGCAACAGAGGGAGATTCTGTCAAAAAACAAAGACAAGCTCTCGCACCCCAGGTGATTCAGATGGAAATAGAAGACCTTGAAAGAGTCACATCACCTCTCTGAGTCTCAGCTTCTTTTTCTGTGAATTGGGAAGGAGTGAGGGCTGGTGTTAGCACCAAAGGAGACGCTGCAGGTAAAGTCTCTAATAAGACCAAGACACATGGAAAGGACTCAGGATTGGAATTGAAGAATTAACAATGGATATCAGCATCATTGATACTGAAAGTATTGTTTTTTTGTTTGTTTGTTTTGTTTTGTTTTTGTTTTTGCAGAAAGGTGATTTTATTTAGGTAGAGAAAGAGAAGGAAAGGAGAAGAAGAGAAAGGCTTCCATGAAGCGTGAAGGGGATTCCAGAAGGGAAATCCCAGAAGGGGCTCCCACCATGTGGGAGGGGAGAAACTATTGTTTTTGTAACTACATCACTATCATGGGTTGAATAGTGGCATCAAAAAGGTATGTCCAGTTCCTAACCCCCGATGCCTATCAATGTGACTTTATTTGGAAACAGAGTCTTTGCAGATGTAGTTAAAGATCTCAAGATGAGCTCGTCCTTGATTTACGGTGGGTCTTACATCCAAGGACCAGTGTCCTTATAAGATACGGAAAAGGAGAAGACACGCAACACCAGGAAGAAAACCACGTGCAGACCCATATAAAGATGAAGGCAGAGACTGGAGTGATGGAGCCACAAGCCAAGGAATGGCTGGAGCTACCAGGAACTGAAAGAGACAAGGAAAGATCATCCCCCGGAGACTTCAGAGGGAGCACCGCCCTGCTGACACCTTGATTTGGGACTTCTGGCCTCCAGAACCATGGGAGAATAAAATTCTGCTGTTTTAAGCCACATGGTTTGTAGTAATTTATTATATACAGCTGCCCTCGGAAGCGAAAGTACCACTGTTTGGCAGGCACCACACCCAGCACTAAAAACACCAAGGAAGGTGCCCTGTGTTTCCCTAGGCACGGTGTCCTCAAAAGTCGGCTCTATCCTGTGGCCATTCACAGAAGGAACATGGAGTCACAGTCAAGAACACAAGTGTCTATGGCTTCCACCAAACCTAGAGAAGTCTTCTCAAGTGGCACTTCTTCCATCACCCTCCAATGAGAACCAGGAACTTGAATGCTCAAATGCTCAATTCTAACTCAACGGTGGATCACAGGCTCTTTGCTTTCTGATGCTGACATGAGTGTAGCCATGGAGCTTCAAGAATGGAGACCAGAATTCTATGAGTTCATCAACTCACCAAATATTTTCAGAGGACCGCTTCTGTAAAAGGAACCATGCTGGGACAAGGTCCCTGCCCACACGAAGCCCAGAGCCTGAAGGAGGCTGCGGACCAGTGCACAGACAATGACAGGGTGGGAAGGCAGTTGTTGAAGAGGCAGGATGGTGCAGTGGTCAGGATTCTGGGCTCTGCAGCCTGCCTCCATTGAGTGGGCTTGTGACTCATTTATAACCAAGAATATGGAAGAAGTGATGCTGTGTGATCTCCTGCGTGATGGGGCACTCCATGCCCCATCCTGCTTCCTCCCTTTGTTTTTCCCAGGTGTTACAGCCCAGCAAGCCCTTTGCACTTCCAACGAACACAGATGCTCAGGGTAGAGCCTAGAAATCTGAGTTTCAAAATTGTTCCCCAAGTAAGGCCGTTGCTCAGTGAAGTCTGGGAGCCTCCAGGCTAAACAGTCTTCCAGCTTTATCATTCCCTAACTGTGTGGCCTTGGGCAAGCCACTTAACCCTTTTATGTCTCTGTTCCCTCATCCCTAAATGGGGGGCAACAATCACACCACCTTCAGAGGGGGTGACGTTTGTCTTGTGAGGACTAAATGAGAAAAACCAGTCAAGTACTGAGCACGGTCCCTGGCACAGAGTAAGTGATGAATAAAGGCATCAGGTGATGAAGAAGCCTGGGGATGGGTAGGAGAGATTGTTCTGGCAGGGGGAACAGCAGGTGCAAAGGCCTGCAGGGAACACGAGGATGGCAGGTTTGGGCACAGATGGCTCCGGCAAGCCAGAGCCCAGAGGACAGAAGGTCCTAACCTAGTCTGGGTCACAGCCCAAAGTGGGAAAGCCAAAATCAGAAAAATGTACCTCGTACTCACCAGATACCACCCCGATTTCAGCAGGGTCGTGGACCAGGATTTATCAACCACAGCTCTGTTGACATTTTGGTCCAGATCATTATTTGGGGTGGGGACTGTCCTGTGCATTGTAGGATGGTAGCAGCATCTTTGGCCTCTTCCCACTAAAGGCCACTAGCACCTCCTGCCCCAGTTGTGATGACCAGACTATCTCCAAACGTTGCCACATGTCTCCTGGGGACACAATTATCCTTGGTCGAGAACAAGGCCCTAAACCATCTCTCTCAGATTCTGCAGCCTGGGCCACCTGCTTCTTTCCATCTCTCCTGAAAGGTGGCTACCAGAAATGGGAGGGATGGTCAGCTTGGCTGTGCTGGCCTGGAGAAGCCTGGGCAGAGGAAACAGCACTGGAAAAGGAGTCACGTAGGAGCTTAAGGCACTCAGAGAACTTACAAAATACCAAATCTCAGGTCCCTCCAGGGGCACGGATTTGAGCAGTGCAGTAGCATGGAGATGAGCTGCCTTCCCTTCAAGAAAAGCCTCCTTGCCCAGCTGCAGGGGTGTGGTGTGTGGATAACTTCCAGCTCATCTGTGTTTGCTTCCTTCAAGGTCATGCTTCTTCGGGGCTGCCCCTGGCCAGTGGCTGAGCGAGGTCCTGGGAGTTGAGGGCACGTTCTCCTTACGGTGGCACCTGGCCAGTGACCATGGTGGTGGCACCAGGGCCATGGTCATTTCCGTCCAACTCAGGACTCCTCTAACCACCTTTGATCTGCAGCTTGCCACGGGGCTGGCAGAAACTTGTCATATCTGCACATTTGTGGTCTGACCCCACCCCATGCCCCTTCCTGCTTCCTCTCTGTTTTTCCCAGGTGTTAGAGCCTAGCAAACCCTTTGCACTTCCAACTAACACAGATGCTCAGGGTAGAGCCTAGAAATCTGAGTTTCAAAATTATTCCCCAAGAAAGGCCCTTGCTCAGTGAGGTCTGGGAGCCTCCAGGCTAAATAGTCTCCCAGTTCTCTGCCAGTGCTGACATTCTAGGGTTTTGTGATTTGGGAGAAACTTGATTTGGCCTGGGGCCGTGTTTGCGTGGGTGCAATAAACCATTCTGTCATGGGTTTTATGGTTTCCTTCTCTGGGCACTGCCGGCAGTGAGTTTGAAAGGCTTCCCACCTGAAGAGGGAGAAGGAACCTGGGCTTGTGTTGTTCTGATTCAAGTTCCCACATAGAGGAAGGGATAACTCTAGGTTCTGTAACTTTCTCATTAGAAAGAGTCAGGAGTGATCACTGTCCCCATTTTACAGATGAGGGGAAAAGTGTAACCTAAAGGAAGGAAAAAGGACTTCAGAGTCTGCAGATCGTTTGTGGTGGACTTTAAGCTTATCACTTACTCTCCCCGAACCTCAGCTGTCTCATCTACAAAATGAGACAGTCATTCATTCATGAACTTTAGTGAGTACTTATTGAGTTGAACACAGTTATCCGGAATGGGGATTCAGCTGTGAATAAGACAGGCAAGATGGGACACACGTCACGGAGTTTACATTCTAGAAGTGAGAAGGGCAATAGACAGATAGATGAACAAATAGTTTCAGATAGGGCGAGTGCGATGAAGACGGAGAAATGGGGTGAGGAGGCAGTGATGGGAACTGGGGTGAGGGTAGGCAGTAATTGGGTGACAAGACACAGCGACATTTAAAATGAGACTTCAAGGATGAAAAGAAATTAGCCACTGGAGGAGCTGGGGGAACGGTGTGCCAGGCAGACGAAACAGCAAATGCAGAAACCTAAAGTGGGGAGGGAATGAACTTGGTGTGGGGAAGGACCCCCACCTCGAGAGGTGCAGGGAGTGAGGGCATGAGGGTGGAGAAGTTCCCCGCTTCCATGAGGACGTCAGCTGTTACTGTTCTGAGAGGGGCAGCTCCTGGAGTTTGCAGCAGAGGAAAGCCGTGGTGAAGCTCACTCAGGAAATGACTCAGGCTTACTTAGATAACTCGCTGAGGCTCACTTAGCAGAGGACTAAGGATCACTTAGGAGCCTCCGTTTTTAGGATAAAGGACCCCAGCTTCTTCTCCCGGTCATTCCCCTCTGGCACAGGAGAAGACGACCCAGCTGGGAAGTGCAGAGGCAGATCCCACCGCACCAGGTGCCCCTCCAAGTAGACCAAGCTGGGACAGAAAGGGTGACAAATCAGCCCCACAGAGCAAAGCACATGGAGCACTTTGAGGAACTGGACTGCTTCTACCCAGCTCTAGGCCATGTGACCCCATGATCACATGACCAGCTCTAACTACCCCTCCCCGTGGAGGGAGATCTGGGCTAATTGCCAGGGAGACTGGGATTGTGAATTATATGGGTTTGGAC
This sequence comes from Cacajao melanocephalus, assembly GCA_963573385.1. Lineage (NCBI taxonomy): Eukaryota > Metazoa > Chordata > Mammalia > Primates > Pitheciidae > Cacajao > Cacajao melanocephalus. The sequence continues at coordinate 136,784 of CAUYLG010043856.1, forward strand.
AGAGGGAACATAGAGCCTGCCATGTAGCTTTAAATGGTTTTCCCCAGCTCCGGGGTCTCCCTTTTGTTCCTCTAGCTTTTGTAACCCACAAGCTTTGCTATCCCCAGGGAACTGTGTCTGAACTCACTGGTGAATTGGAATTTTTTTCTTCCATTATTTTATTTACTTATTTTCCCAGCTTCATTGAGGTATAATTGAAAAGTTAAAATGGCATAAATTCAAGATGTCCAATGTGATGATTTGATATATGAACACACGGCAAAATGTTTACCACAATCAGATAAATCATTTTAGTGGCCACCCTGGGCAAGGGAGGTGCAGTTCCTGGTTTTGATGTTGTTTTGCTTTGTTTTTGTTCCTGGGAAGCGGCACACTCCATGATTGGACACCTGCATTTCTTGGAAAGCTTTTGCACGCTATGACTTCTGATCTTACTGCTACCCCTCCACTTCAGGCTCTCATGGGTCCAATCCTGGAGGTGGCAACAACTTCTTCCCTCTCTTCCCAGGTGCTAGCCAGGATCACTCCCTCCCAGGTCATTTCAAAGGGAGGGCCGGAGGGAGGATGAAATGAAAGAGAAGAGATGAAGGAAGGAAGGGAAGGAGGAAGAATGGAAGGATGTATGGATTTGGATGTATGGGTTCTATTCCTCCTTCCCTGGCAAATGCTTACTCATCCTTCAGTGCCCATCCAAAATGACCTCTCTTCTTGGGCACCATCTCCAGAGTCTCCTTGAAGCAGGTAGCTACATCCCACAGAACAACCACCCATCTGACCATGCAAGTGTGTGGGGGAATGAAGACCAGCCCAGGAATGTGAGATGAATGTTTTGCTTCTTGCTCTGCCACTCTAAGCAAGTCCCTTCACCTCCTTGGTCTTGATTTCTCCATTTATACCACTAAGGCAGTGGACCCGATGGCCTGAAGTCTCAACATTTTTGTTCCCTGAGAAGAAACTCTTGGTGCCGAGTGGTCTTCTCCTGCCCTGGCATCTCACCTTTTAAACACTTGTCTCTTCTCACCCCACCCAGCACTTAGCATGTGCTCTTGGAGAACACCCAGGACTCAGGCTCTCTGCACACACCGTGAGTCCAGTTCAGCATGTGAAGTGGAATCAGAGGAAAGGAAGGAGAGTGGAAGGAATAGTCAGTATTTTGGCAAGCTCATCATACCTTCCCCCTTTGTCTAGAAACTTCAACCCACTTTCCCTTTGAAGGCACTACCTCCTTCCCCCCCGTCATGAGTGAGTGCAGGTCTCAAGCCTGACAATCAGCTGCACGGTGATTGGTTCAACTCTGGACCTGTGACTCAAGCCAGACCAAGAGAGTGACATGCAGGGCTTTGCCTGGAACTATTCTGAAAGGGCCACTCTCTTTCTGCTGGGCTATGGATAATACGTGCATCCATGGTAGGAGAGCTCTGATAATGAAGCCAATAAGAGAAGAGCAGAGCCAAGAGATGGTGGGAGAGCAGATGCCTGAAAATATCATTTGTGCCCCTGGGTCCAGCTGCACCTGAAGCCACCACTATCCTCTGGACTTTGCAGTTGTTACTTGGATTCATAAATACCCTTTGCCATAAGCCAGATTGAGTCTTAATGCATGTAGAAACAAGAGAAATGACAAAAGAAATGAGAGAAGAGATTGAAGAGAGGCAGCAGAGAATGATTCTCTACTGAAGCCGCCAGAAGGAATCAACTCTGCCAACACCTTGATTTTGGACTTGTGGGCTTCAGAACTGTGAAATGATAAACGTCTGTTATTTTAAGCCACCTAGTGTGTAACATTTCCTTATGGCGGCCCTAGGAAATGAATACAGGGAGGAAAAGCCTGCCAGCAGAAAGGCATGGAGGTGCCAGGATGCCCCCTCTGCCTGAAGAGCAGATGTAGATGAGGCTAGAATTGTCCATCATAGCTGCCCAGACCCATGTGCCTTTGTTTTATGTGGTTACAGTACCTATGATACATATTGGCTACACACATGTCACTAGGAACCTTCTCTGGAGGACAGAGAAGTCAAATACCTTAATTATTCCAACACAAGCTTGGGTGAACAGATAATCATCACTAAGAGTAGACTGTGTGCCCACTAAGCACCATGCCTGAGATAAGCATTTGCTGTTGTTTGAATGTCCCCTCCAAAGCTCCTGCTAAAATTTAATTGCCATTGATTCCAACAGTGTTGCAAGGTAAGAACTTCAAGAGATGATCAGGTCATGAGAACTCTGCCCTCATGAATGGATTAATACTGTGACTGCAGTAGTGGACCCCCGTTTTCTCTTGCTGTATGTCTCTCCTGTTAGCTTGTGCTCCTGCCTTTCACCATGGGATAACACAGCAAGAAGCCCCTCACCAGATGCTGGCACCTTGATACCGGACTTCCCAGCCTCCAGAACTGTGAGAAATGCATGTTTTTCCATGTAAATTACCCAGTCTGTGGCATTCAGTTACAGCAGCAGAAAGTGGACTAAGACAGTATTTTACATACATTATAACTCTTTTATAAAATAATGTTTTTACCCAGGAACATAGATTCAAGTTGTCCTGAATATACATCACCTCCCTACATTATCTCTTTTCATCCTCACCTGTTAGGTAGGTACTGCTATTATCCCCATTTAACAGGTAAAACCTCAAGTTCCCAAAGAACTGCTGCATTGAGGAAAGTAAAACTAATAGCTACCATGTTCACTAGTCCCCTCTCCTCATGGTGCGGCACGGTACACTAAGATATTTTGACAAAGAGAGAGAGATCGCATTCACATGTCTTTTATTGCAGTATATTGTTACAATTGTTCTATTTTGTTCGTTGTTGTTAGTCTCTTACTGTGCCTCATTTATAAATTAAGCTTTACCATAAGTGTGTGTATATAGGAAAAAAATGGTACAGATGTTCCTCAATTTACAATGGGGTTATGTCCTACTAAACCCTCATTAAGTTGAAAATATCTTTAAGTTGAAAATGCATTTAAAACCTCTAACCTGCCAAACGTCATAGCTCAGCCTAGCATACCTTGATCATCCTCAAAACACTACACTAGCCTACAGTTGGAAAAAGAATCATCTAACACAAAACCTATTTTATAACAAAGCATTGAATATCTTCTTTCTTAATTTTTTTTTTTTTTGAGACAGGTCGCTCTGTTACTCAGGCTGGAGTGCAATGGCACGATCACAGCTCACTGCAGCCTTGAACCCTGGGCTCAGGCCATCTTCCCACCTCAGCCTCCTGAGTAGCTAGGACTACACGTGCATGCCACCACACCTGGCTAATTTTTTTATTTTTATTTTTGTAGAGATGAGGTCTTACTCTCTTTCCCAGGCTGGTCTTGAACTCCTGGCCTCAAGTGATCCTCCCACCTTGGCCTCCCAAAGTGCTGGGATTACAGGCGTGAACCACTGTGCCCAGCTCCTTGTTATATATTGAATACTGTACTTAAAGTAAAAATTGAACAGTTGTATGGACACTGTAAGTATGGTTTCTGCTGAATGCATATCAACCTCACACCATTGTAAAGTCAGAAAATTATAAGTCTAACCATCATATGTTGGGGACCATCTGTGTATTACTATCTGTGGTTTTAGGCATCCACTAAAAGTTTTGAAATGTATCCCCCTCAGGTCAGGGGGGACTGCTGTAACAATAAAAACAGCTTCCACTTTCGCAAAATTTGGAAGTGCCAGATAGTCTAAGAGCTTTGCATGCACGTTAATTCATTTCACTCTCAAGGTAACCTGTTGAGGGAATTACTATGAGTCTCCCCATTTCACAGGCGAGGAAACAGGAGTAAAAAGACAGTAAGGGCTTGCTCAAGGTTGAGCTGGAATTTGCACCCAGGGAGCCTCATCCCAGCCACCTCTCGTTTACTGAAGGCCTGTCGGGTGCCAGGCACAGTGCTGAGCATTCTCCATGTTTCATTCTCCCAGCCTCTCAGTGACCGAGAGCAGACATTGTTGTCACCATTTCATTCTGAATATTTGAAGGATAAGCAAGTGATAGTGGCACACAAAGGGACACTCACTGTGGTGCCTCCTTCGTCCTTATTTGGTTTTGGACATATTCCCTGCCTGACTCTCCAGACTCCCCAAAGGCGTGGAACAAGTCTAACGGATCCTTGGATCCTGCACGTATCACACAGTTCCTGGCACATAGTAGGTGCACATGTTCTTGAACTGACCCATCTTCTACATGCCCTCTTGCATGTGACATGGCCCAGAGGCTGGGAGAAGCCAGAGCCCTGTGAGGCATCCTCCTCTCATGACTGCCACAGCCGTGCTCACCGCCCTGGGCACCAGAAGGCAGAAGGCCGCTGAAGCGCTTTGGCTGAATTCACTGCCTCCCTTTTGACAGAGGGGCCGGGGTGAGGAGGGGGAGGTGGATCGACTCCAATGGTGCCCAGATAGACCTATATATCACCCAATACAAATACAGCCACTCCGAGAAGTATGGAGCAGAGTGCAGGCAGACAGTGTGAGGGGAACTGGCCTCCTCGTCCATCAGCACCACTGCTGCTGCCCTGGAATGAGGACCACAGTGGGGCCCCTGGCAGGTGCCCCCACAGAGCCCCCTGCCCCGAGTTGCCCCCTCTGCAGATGGGTGGGGGATGACTGTTGCATAGGGATCGGGTCTTATTGTATAAATCTCCTTTTGTGGCCCTGCCTGTCCTGGACCCAAGCAGGAGGGGTGGTAGGCAGATAGAAGGTGACAGCAGGACATTTATTGTTCTGATGGACCAATAGGGAGGCCGGGTTGGAGACCAGCGGGAACAAGAGATAGGTCAGTGCGGTCGGTGGTACTTACAGCCGATAGGATCTAGATGAGTCCAAGACAAACAACTGCAGAGACAGCCGGCCCCCACCACAGCCCCATCAGCAGGCCTGTGGGACGGGAACAGGATGGGCAGCACTGTGCAACCTGGCATGGATGGGCAGAAGGTGTGGATTTTCAGAGCAAGGCTGGGGAAGGTGGATAAAAGGGTGGCAGTGGGAACAGCTTGGGCAGTAATCTGGGGAGAGGACAAGAGACCCCTGGGTACATCCTGTCACTTTCACGTTCTCTCTTTCCCCGTCTCTGCCAATGTCTCTTGTCTCTGTGTTTGGTTTTCGTTTTTCTCTCTTGTCCCTTTCCTTCTCTTCCCTTCATTCCTCCTTGTCGTCCTCTTTTCCCTTCCCCTTCTCTCTCCCTCTCTTTCTGTCTCTCCTTCCTTCCCTCTCTCTCTTCCTCTGTTTTTTTCTCTGGGTGTGGATGTGACCTTCTAACTTGTTCTCCCCTCCTCCTCCCTCCTTCCCTTGCCCTCCTCTCTCTTCACAGGTGTGCATTACAGCTAGCATTTATTGGGTGTGTGCTTTGTTCCATACACTGTTCTGAGCTCTTCACACATATGTGCATGCATTCATTCCTCAATCCTCACATAGCCAGTGAGGCAGATATTGTTCCTGGCTCCCGGCATCTCTTTCTGAGGGCCTTGTTTGCATCTGGACCCAGGATGCTCATGTGTGACTTTTCTGGAATCTAAGCACATTGTGGCTGTTAATAGTGATGATGAGGAGTATGATAATCACGAAGATAAAAAATTATCAGGCATTTTCTCTGTACTAAGTGCTTTATGTATATCATCTCCAGGAGTCCTCTGGGTTCCTCCAAGAAGTAGGCATTATTATCCCCACTCTACGGATGGGGAAACTGAGGCCGAGAGGTTAAATGAGTTGGTCAAGGTCATGCAGTTGGTAAAACATGAAGCAGGGCTGGAAACAAGTTCTTCTGGAACTTCAGCTCACTGATCTGTCACAGAAGGGAGCCTGGGAAGCCCAGGAAAGCCCAGTCAGGGCCAGAACTCTGGTCTATAAGGCACCCCTCCCTAAGAACCTGGCTCAGGGGCCAGCTCCACCACTGTCTCAGCAGAAACCATGGGTCATCTGAGCTATAGCCTTTCACCAAGGAAGAATACCTGAAATCACATCCATGCCCAGGAAAGGCTGAGAATTACAGCTGAGCTTTCCATCAAGATGGCTGCTCTTGACTCAGAGTGCATCAGAAATTAAAATAGCAAATTCAAGGTTATAACACTTTGATCATGGCTCACATATAGTTCTTCTGTAACAAAATCCCTAGCATGGAGTAGTCAATATTTTTTAGGCGTGTGCCGGGTCAACACCCTTCTTCACTGAGAACCTCACATTCCCTCATCCCCTAATGGAGAAAGCCCCTGGGAGCCATGTTGGTGTCATGTGACCCTGCCTCCCAGGCTGATTGGATCAAGGGTAATCACCTGATCCAAGATGGGCTAATCAGATCCTCTTTCACCAAAGTTTGGAATTGAGAATCTAATCTTTTTTCTTTTTAATTTTTTAAAACTGTCACATAAAAGAGTTTTATTATTTTTAAATTATGTAAATAATATGTGCTGATTGTAAAAAAAAATTCAAGCTTTTACATAAAAAAAGAAGGAAGTCAATAAAAATTACCCTATCATCCTATTAGCCATTTATATTTGGTGACAATTCTTTCATTCATTTCTTTGTGTATTAACTCACACACATGTATCTAATTTTATATAAATGGAATTTTAAATGAATGGGCTCATGTCACATATGCTGGATTAAATATGGCCTTTTTTTTCTTGTAATAAAGGGTTTTTTTCTTTATTCCTCCCTCACACCCTCTCTCCTCACTTTCTCTTCTTCTTTTTGCTTACCTTCCACTTCCTTACCCCCTCCCCCATCCCAGACTTAACCCTAGTAACCAGTTCATAACCTGATATATATTTTTTTGTGGTAAGCTGAATGACAGTCTCCAAAAGATATCCATGTGGAACCCGTGAGTGTTACCTTATATGGCATAAAATGACTTGCAAATATGATCAGATTAAGGGCCTTGAGATGGGGAGATTATCTGGATTATCTGAGTGGTCCTAATGTAACCATAAATGACCTTATAAAAGGGTTGCAGGAGGAGATCAAGTTAGGGAAGGAGACAATGTGAAGACAGATGGAAAAAATGCAGTGATGCAGGTATGAGCCAGTGAATGTCAAAGCAGCCTGTAGAGCCTGGAAAGAGCAAGGAATGGATTCTTCCCTGGAGTCTCCAGAAGGAGTCAGTCCTATCAACATCTTGCTTTTAGCCCTGTAAGGCTGATTTTAGATTTCTGACCACCAGAGCTGTAAGAGAAAACATTTGTGTTGTCTTTGGCCACAAAGTACATGGAAATTTTTCACAGCAACAATAGAAAACCATTACCAAATTTTAGTACCAAGAGTGGGGTGCTACTGTAACAAATACCTACACATGTGCAAGTGACTTTGAAATTGGGTGATAGGTAGAATCTGTAAGAATTTTGAGGCACATGATAGAAAAGGCCAGGATTGCCTTAAACAGACTGTTGATACAACTGTAGATGTTCAGCACTCTGGGAGGCTGAAGTAAGTGGATCACTTGAGCCCAGGAGTTGGAAGCCAGCCTGGGCAACATGACAAAACCCCATCTCTACAAAAAATACAAAAATTAGCCGGATGTGGTGGCACATGTCTGTGGTTCCCAGCTACTTGGGAGACTGAGGTGGGAGGATCACTTAAGCCTGGGAGGCAGGGGTTGCAATGAGCCAAGATTGTGCCACTGCACTCCAGCCTGGGTGACAGAGCGAGACTCTGTCTCAAAAGAAAAAAAGAAAAGAAAAGAAATGTGGATGTTAGAGCTATTGCTGGTGAAGGCCCAGAAGGAATAGTGGAGCATGATGGAGAAAGCCTGTATCCTCTTAGAGAATATCTAAATCATCAAAAACTCTCTGATGATAGAAATATGGATACTAAAGATTCTGCCAATGAAGGCTCAGAAGGAAATAAAAACACATTTTTGGGAAGTAGACGAAAGGGGATACTTGTTATATAGTGTAAGAAAGCCTAGCTGAATTCTGTCCTGCAATTATGTGGAAAGCAGGACTTGCAAATGATGGATTTCTATATTTTAGTGAGAAGATTTCCAAGAAGTGTTGAACGTGTAGCCTGGCTTCTTTTTGCTGCTTAAAGTAAAATGTAAGAGGAAAGAAAGAGATTCAGAGAAGAACTATTAAACAAAAAGGAACCAGGACTTGAAGATTTGAGACATTCTCAGCCTATATGGATTGCAAATGATGCTAAAATTAGTAGATTCACTGTCAGCAAAGCATGCTCTGGAGAGAAAGCTAAGGCTATGGCTGGAAAACACCTTACTAGTGCCTCAGAAAGGCCAAAGGGACACAAAGTGTTGAGTCACATAGAGTACTTTTTGAAGGGATTCAACTTGTGACTTGCTGATTCCCTTAGCCATCTCAGCAGAAGCCAGGAATAGAGATGAGACAATCCAGGAAAGATTTGTGGAGGAGCCTCTTGTCTAATGAAGTGAATCCCTGTAACATACATGGGAAACCCACAAGGTTTCTGAGACTGTTATATCAGCAGAAACACTATCACCATGGATTAAGAGGAACAGAGAGAGGACAAATTGAAAAAGGCTGTCAGTCTCTCAAAATTCTACAGGCAGAAAATGGGCTGATGATAGTACTCAGCTGAAAACATGCTATTATTTTTTAAAAAGAAAAAAGAAAAGAAGAGAAAATGGCTGGGTGCAGTGACCCATGCCTGTAATCCCAACACTTTGGGAGGCCCAGGCAGGAGAATTGCCTGAGCCCAGGAGTTAGACCAGCCTGGGCAACATGGCAAGATCCCATCTCTATTAAAAAAAAAAAAAAAAGGAAAGTGACTCAGGGCTAAGCCAAGCGCCCAAATGGCAGCTGCAGCAGGAAACTAATACACCTCTGACTCCCAAACTAATACACCTTCCCTTGTCCATGTTCTGATCACATTACATTATCCACTGCTGACAGAGGATATGTAAACTCGGCAGGTGCAAGGTGACCACATTAAACCATCTGTGTAGATCTAAGTAGTTATAACTGGTATGGAGAAGCCTGGAGTGGGAAAGAGAGAGATAGGCAAGGAGGTTGGGGGAGAGGGATGACCAGGGAATGCAGAAGAAAAGCTCAGTGCATGGGATCCTGACAACCTCCCATTCCCTGCTACAGGGGACTCAAGAGCCAGCTTTCCTTCCTGTCCTTGGAACCAGCAAACACACTGTCCTCAGTAGCCAAGAAGTTTGCTTCCTTCTTGTCCAGGGTTCTCTTCTAGAATTTTTGAGAAAAAAGATTTTGCAGCAGGTCTTCTGGATCTACTAAGTCTGGAACTATATATCCAGGTGATGTCAGCTTTAACTTTTTCTGCCAGGAAAGCCTCAAGTCTTGGAGGAGCTGTCATCCTCTACAGAGCTGGCCCAGTAAAGGGCTGATAAGGGCTGATAAGGGCAGGGAGTGAACTCCCCACTCTATCAGCCCCTCTACCTTTAGATTTCTACCAGGCCAGTCACATCAGGCTGGCTGGTGACTCAGGGTTCATCAAAGGGCTGTGTGACCTTGGGAAAGATAGTTAACCTCTCTGGGCCTAGACTTCTTCATTTCTGAAATGGGCATTATAATAGTGCCTGTCTTATCGTGTTGCTGTGAGGGTTAGTTAACAAACTAACAGCATGTTGTGAAAGTGCTAAACACAGTACCTGACACACAGTAAGGGCCCAATAAAAACAGTAATAAAAATGTTGAATATTAGACTAAGGAGTTGGTTACTATTTCACTCATTGCTGCTGCCTTCATTCACAACTGCTAGTCCAACAAAACAGTTCTTTTATTTTTGTTTTTTAGGCAAGGTCTGTCTCTGTTGCCCAGGCTGGAGTGCAGTGGCATGCTCTCAGCTCACTGCAACCTCCGCCTCCTGGGCCTAAGCCAACCTCGCACCTCAGCCTCCCAAGTAGCTGGGACTACAGGCATACACCACCATGACTGGCTAATGTTTTGTTGTTGTATTTTTGTAGAGACAGGATTTCACTGCGTTGCTCAGAATAGTCTTAAACTCATGAGCTCAAGTGATCTGCCCACCTCAGCCTCCCAAAGCGCTGGGATTACAGGTGTCAGCCACCACATCTGGCCCATCAAAATAGTTCTTATTTAGCACTGGCAAGTGGCTGAAAATCATCTGTTGTATGTTTAACCCCAAGACTGCTTTTAAAATTGAATGTAGGAGATGCCCAGCCTCTTCAGGGTCATAGCAATAAGGCCAGGTGATGACTGCCACATGGAACCGGCTCTTTTCACCAGCTTAGATTTGCCACCTTCAAATCTGTGGATCTCATCACTTCACCACTGATTAAAATCACCTGGGAGTTTCAAAACAATGCTAATACCTGTTGACCCCAAATCTCTGGGGTTGTGGCCAGGGCACTGGTATTTTTAAAAGCTTCCCAGGTAGGGTTGCGAGATGAAATACAGGACACCCGGTTAAATCTGAATTTCAAATAAACAATAAACAAAAAATTGTTTAGTGTAAGTATCTCCCAAATTTTGCATGGGATATACTTATATGTCCCCTAGTTTATTCCTTGTCTATCTGAAATTCTAATTTAACTGGCCATCTTGTGTTTTTATTTGCCAACTCTGGCAACCATATGCCCAGGAAATTCTGGGCACCAGTGAAGATGGGGTAGCATTCGGGTCAATGACATCCTTTGCAATTCAAAACAATCCAAAGAGTAACTCTCACAGTTAACGGAGGGCTAGGCATCGGTGTCCATACTGTGGTTGAGGGTGATTTTGATCATGCAGGCCTGATCAAACACGTCTCTGAGCTGGAGGATGTGGGGATGGAGAGAGGCATGGGCAGGCCAAGGTATACCACTCTCGGAGACTCTCAAGAGAGGTGAGGGTCTGGTACTCAAGCCCGTCTGCAAATATCCTGCCGCTGCTGCACCAACTCATGTCTCTTCGCAGCGGCGTTCTGCACATCACATCCATCCCCACAATATAATGTACTTCTGTGTGCTGTAAGCAAATCCCCTCTTATTATACTTTGTAAGAGTTTAGTTCATTTGCTTTAAGTCTAAAGTCCACCAGGTCAGGGAGAACACCTGTGTCGTCTTCTAGTCTTCTACGTTATCTCAATACAATGCCTGGGACAGGAGAAACACCCAATACATATGGGCAGAATAAATAAATGACACAGTTCTGGGGTGGCAGCAGATCGATTTCCTGGTTTGTGTCTCTTCAATGGACACGTCGATACATCTTTGCTGCTTCACATGTAGCCCATGGACCAGGTCCATTCCCATTACCTGGGAGCTTGTGAGCAACACAGCATCTCAGGGTCCCACCCCAGACATCTGCGTCGACTGAATCCAGTTCACCACTCGCTCAAGGGTAATTGCATATAAGTCTCCAGGTCTCAGTTTCCTCAGCTGAAAAATAAAAGGTAATAAAGCCTTTTACTGCCTCTTCCTAGCACTTTTGCCCATATCAGGCGAGAGAATGGACAGGAAGGTGCAAACTTGAATATGCTGTTTTCAAGATGGCATCATTCCTGTTATGAGTGGTTGGAGGGTTATAAAATAGTACCCTGCTTCCTCAACTTCCTATCTAGCTAACCCTCTTCCTCTCTTTGTTTCTCTGCTCCCAAGTTCCCAGTCCCTAAATAAAATCCAGCTTCCCCTTCCTGTTTCTCCTGCCAGCCCCTCCCCTCAGAGCCTCCAATAGCAGGCAGAATTGTCCAGGTGCCTGTCAGTTTTCGTGGCTTGAAACAAGCTTTTGCACGTGTCTGTCTGAAGGAGATCAGGGTGGGGGATGGCTAGGGGGTGAGTGGGACCAATTCAAACAGGCTCAAGTCCCCTGCGCTCAGTTTTGTCTTGTAGCAAATGTGTCGTTTGATGCAGGCCTGATCAAACACGTCCCTGAGCTGGAAGATGCGGGGATGGAGAGAGGAATTAACATTTTTCTCTCTGCCAAGCCTGCTGGCGTCCCGCCCCCTCCTGCATTCGGCCTCATGGGGATAGCATCTAATTATAGATGGACCTCAAAGTCCAGCGTCTGCCTTCTCATCCCGCACCGGCTCCTGAGGTTTTCAAAGGAGTGAGCTAACATCTATTAATGTTTTCGATGTACTGAGCTGTGTGCTGGGTGCTTTACAAACATTTTTATGGGGTTACTGGGGGAATAAAATGAAACACAGGGTTAATACATAATGAAACAGGGTTAATACATTTCCTGAAATGTAGCTTTGCCCCTAGATTTAATAACAACAGCATTAAATGTATAAGTCCGCTGCTTCCTGGCTACTTGAAGGGTGGTCTGTGAACCAGCAGCATCCATGTCACCTGAGAACTCGGGAGAAGTGCAGAATCTTGGCCTCCACCCCAGACCTGCATTTTTATCAGAATCTGCATTTTGAACAACACTCCAAGGGCATTTTTGTGCCCGTTGAGGTCTGAGAGGCACTGGATTACAAACCCTATCTTGATTTTGGCGTCGTTAAAATATGGGGACAAATGCATGTTTCAGAATCATGAACATCGGGAGGTTTCCATTTCAAATGAGGAAGTTGGGGCTCAGAAAGGCAAAGTTACTTGTCCAAGGCCACACAGTTTGAAAATGATAGAGCCAGATCTCCAAGGGCTATGCTGTCAGAAGCTTCAAAGGGAGGGGTTAGGAGTGGCACCAGCAGAGGAAGGGACGAGGGAATTTATCCCTCTGATCTTTCCACTGCGCTACACTTCACCCCTCCAGTGAGGACATCGTTGTCATCAGCGATAATCAATACATGGTTTTTGATGTCAGTTGAAGATAGTTACCAAGGACCAGGCGTGTAATCTCAGTCACCTTGAGAGCCTGGCCTTGCCAACCAGTATGAGCCCGGCTGTGAATATTTCTAGGATTTATAAAAAGCTTTGCAGAACTTTCACGTCGATGATGCTGGTGTGCCATATTGTGATTAGCAAATATTGGGTGATCATTCTCATGGAAGAGCTTCCTGCTTGCCAGGCAGCTCTCGTGTATGTGTCACTCCAGCAGAGAGGCCTTTTCTGACCATGTGTTCTCAGTGTGCTCTTTGTCTTTCTCTAGCACATCACCGTGTCTTAACTCTTGGTGTGGCACTTGTCACTGACTGACATGATGTTGCTTATTTGACTTGTCTTTTGTCTATCTTCCCTGGCTGAAACGGCATCCCCAGAAGGGCAGAGATTCAGGCCAGGCACGATGGCTCACGCCTGTAATTCCAGCACTTTGAGAGGCTGAGGCAGGTGGATCACCTGAGGTCAGGAGTTCGAGACCAGCCTGGCCAATATAGTGAAATCTCATCTCTACTAAAAATACAAAAGAATTAGCCAGCCTTGGTGGCAGGCACCTGTCATCTCAGCTACTCAGGAGGCTGAGGCAGGAGAATCGCTTGAACCTGGGAGGCAGAGTTTGCGGTGAGCTGCCCTCCAGCCTGGGTGACAAGAGCAAAATTCCATGACAAGAGCAAAATTCCATCCCAAAAATTAAAAAAGAAAAGAAGAAGGGCAGGGGTTCCACCTGCATAGTTTACTACTAGACCCCCAGTTCCTAGAGAGGGCCCGGCACACAGTGAGTGCACAATAGGTATGTAAGTCAATGAATGAATAAGTACATTTGTTGGATGGATGGATGGATGGATGGATGGATGGAAAACTGATAAGCCTTGTGCAGTGGCTCACGCCTGTAATCCCAGCACTTTGGAAGGCTGAGGTGGGAGGATCACCTGAAGTCAGGAATTCGAAAGCAGCCTGGCCAATATGGCGAAACCCCGTCTCTACTAAGAATACAAAAATTAGCTGGGCATGGTGGTGTACACCTTTAATCTCAGTTACTCGGGAGGCTGAGGCAGGAGAATCACTTGAAACTGGGAGGTGGAGGTTGCAGTGAGCCGAGATTGCGCCACTGCATGGGTGACAGAGGAAGATCCCATCTTAAAAACAAAAAAAGAAAAGAAAATTGATAGATAAGGATGACTGGATGGATGATGGATGGATGGATGCATGGATGGAAAATGGATGGATGGATAAAGATGGATGGATGAATGAATGAATGTGTGGATGAATAGATGCATGGATGGATGGAATTTAGATAGTCTGGGGGTTTGGGAAAGGTTTTCTTTCCCATCCTAGACTTTGAGCTTCCAAAGGAAAGTTTCCAAAGAAAACCACTTTAAAGTATCATTCTCGATTCACCAGGGTTGAAATGAAGGAGAAAATGCTAAGGGCAGCCAGAAAGAAAGGTCGGGTTACCCACAAAGGGAAGCCCATCAGACTCACAACAGATCTCTCAGCAGAAACCCTACAAGCCAGAAGAGAGTGGGGGCCAACATTCAACATCCTTAAAGAAAAGAATTTTCAACCCAGAATTTCATATCCA